>OX439393.1:7860745-8148890 GCA_949319315.1 Zelleria hepariella
AAACGGAAGTACAGCTCAAGATGACGGCCAAGGCACACAACGTTGTCAATGAAAAAAAAAAAACATATCTTCTTTTTGGATGCGTTTATTTGCTAAAAACGAGCAGTCAAATGAGGATCCCTAGGATTAACTATTTTTAGGATTCCATCCTAGAACCTACGAATTAATCCTGGACAAGTCAAAAGTGGCCGGTTTTTTCTGGTGCGGGATTTATTCGTCGGCTAAAAGTAATTTAGCCTTTTTAGCCTTTGAGGACTAGCAACTGTGCGGTATTTTACAGAATAAGTACACTGATAGAATAGCATGCTAGTCTTGCTACTTGAATCTACTATTTATTCTACACAATGCCCATGTACCCTAGGCCGAGTGAAAATTATTCTGGGCGGTGATGCAAACCTTTAAAACATCGTCCATAATATACCTAATTTAAGATTCTCTCTTGGTGTATAAACTCACCTAAGTACGGTCAGCGACACGCTAAGATATCCCGTGGTAACTCTTATTGCTCGCGGAATAATTACGTCAATCGAACAATAAGGGGTATCCTAGATTGTACTCGACATTGAAATAATAGAGATACCACCAGAACTGGCGGAAAAGTAGAAAACCTCCGTAGAACTCATCGTCCGAACTTAATTTCCAGCAGTATTCGTTACACAGTTCTCATAAAATAAAGGGAAGTCCATTAACACTCCGTAACAAACTCTAGGTCTTTTGCTGAAAGCTATTTCCTGCCCTTGTATATTCTCTTATTAAATGTAAAAAAAAAACATAGTTCCTTTCAATACGTTTGAGATTTGGTTTGATACTCGTATTTGACTTTTAAAAGTTGAAGTTTATGGATGTGGAGGGTTTATCTATAGCGTTGGTTAGCGGAGATTGTGTTTTATAATTACGGGCACCATTAAATATTGTTCTGACGGACGCTCTCTAAAATGCACAAAAAAATTATTTTTTTACTCAAAGCTTACATGAGCAAAGCTTACATCTCATCAAAAGGAGCTATAGCACCCTAGTGTTGCAGTCTTTAATAATTAAAAGTTTTGTTCTGGGACGTTATTCACAAATGAATTTACGATTTCTTCAAGGAAAAGAAAGTTACCATTTTCAAGCTCTTTCCTGGCTTTGGGATCTTTGTTACCTAATAAGCACTTATAAAAGAGAAACATAGGCCCGGTTTCTGAATTGGGAATTTTACTAAGCAAATACTTAACTACATAGACCATAGACTTATTATTAACTATCGTTCTGTTACATTCTTTAGTGAGAAATCCGCAGAGGCAGAACGATATTTTAAGTGCTTGCTTAGCGAATTTCTCAAATCAGAAACCGGCAGATAATGTATTTAGTTAGAAGTCGGTGATTAGTAGATAGAAGTATTAGGTTCAGTAGATATTCGCATATAGCGGTTTCTTCAGCGGAAAACTATGCACTGTTTTGCCGCATTAACAGTCAATAATAAAAAAAAACAAAAATGGGTTAAACCGGTAGTCCTTTTCCACTGAACCGATTGAAGCAATAAGTTGACTTCGTTACACTTAACATAAGCAATTTCTCGTCTTCTCTCTTATTCAGACTCAAGCCTTGTGGCCACGACGGAAAACGCTAGCTCTGTCTCCATCAAATCCCTTACGAGAGAACGGTGAAGCAATATGCAAACTACTCCGTCGATGATGATCTGAATTATCAATTTTTCGGATTGCTCTCAAGATGTTAACATCAAAGAGAAAATCTTTCCCAAAGTATTTTCCTTTACCGTTTCGAGGGGTGCTGAGGGTTTTTCTCGCTTCTTCTTTGGTTCTCTTGTAAATACACGACGAAAGGTCCTGCGATTTGAAAACATAATTAGGTATACACTGGAAGGAATATTAAGTTTGTTAGTTTCTTCAAGGGTATTAGTAATAACGATGAGTTATTGTGCGGGAAACCGGGATTATTGAACGTTTTGCGGAGGTAGCATGACTTTTATCGAGGCGGATTTATCCAACAAAATGGCGGTTTATCAGCATTTTTGACGTCTATAGTGGGTTATATATCGTCGAGAGCGATATATAACCCACTATAGACGTCAAATGCGTCGAGAGCGATATATAACCCACTATAGACGTCAAAAATTCTGATAAACCGCCATTTTGTTGGATAAATCCGCCTCGATAAAAGTCATGCTACCTCCGCTGACTTCACACCATTTGCCGAAGCATCAATAGCGTCATCATTTCATTCATCTAGTGAGAATTTAAGTGGCTTAGGCCCGGTTTCTGAATTGAGAATTTTACTAAGCACACTTACGTATCGCTCTGTCACGCTCTTTTGTGAGAAATCTGCAGAGACAGGACGATACTTACCCATTTGCTTAGCGAAATTCTCAACTCAGAAACCGGGCCTTAATCACTTACTGCACAGATATAAAGGCCTGCCTACATCTAATATTGAGCTAATGTGAAACTCTGCCACTAACAAGTTACTCGTAGTTTATAGGTGGCGAGTTAGTGACAGTAATAATAACACAAGTTATTCCGGGTGTCCCGGCAACTACCCCGAGGGAAACCACCCAAATCGAGTTGAATAGATTCAATCAATAACATCCAACGGTTAGTTTTGCGGTAGTTAGTGCGCCCATAAAGCTGGAGAGCCTTTTACTGCTTACGATCTATGAAAGTGTCCGAGATATCATAACTTTGTAAATAGGCTGTAAATCGCTGGCGGAACTACTGTTTTATGACGTCATAATATTCAGAGACTGCGATTCCTTCAATTATCGGGCTTCCGGCTTCATTACTTAGATTTTCCGTCCCATAGAGTCCTGCCCTTACCGCGTCGATAAATACTTTTCTAACCGCAAGGAAAATAGGACCCCCTAAAACTACCTGGCGTCGATCAGTGCAACAGGAAACAAACAGTCTCGGGATGAGCATATCCGAGCTTGAGATGAAGGCGCAAAATCGGCCAGAATGGAAAACTGTTTTAAGAGCCCTATGTCCCTGACTAGGGATAACAGGAATTGATGATGATGAACCGCAAGATGAAACCTAGACTGGCCCGTATACATAAAAAACTGTTAGTTACCGGATATTTTTAAAAAGAGTTCACCATAGCACTAAATATGGATCAAAACTTAGGTAAGACGCAATAGGTCTCACAACTAGCGCCGCCAATGAAAAAAAAAACATATTTTCTTTTTGTATGCGTTTTTTAGCAAAAAAAGCTCCTGCGATTTCTCAACGCGAGGCTTAACTATTTTTAGGACCTAAGGTTTGGATTCCAGATCCTAGAACCTACGAATGCAATCGATTCACGCCAAAAGTGTTATGCATGATTTTTTTTCATTGGTGGCGCTAGTAATTGTGCTTCATAATTGTGTATTACGGCCCTTAACGGCATTTTTACAAAGCAGGTTTACTAAGGTTTTTTTTTTCCATGAAATGGTCTACGAGTAACAGGCCACCTTCATTATAACTGAGATTTTAATCGACACCAAATAATCCCTCTGGGTTTATGAAAAAAAAAAGGAACTTATAGATAATCGCTTTCCAAACGCTGCCCGTCGCCGCACATTATCTCCAAACAGTACACTTGACATCAGATACATCAGACGTTTTTAATGCAAAGTCACCCGTAATGTCATCCTCTTTTTCGTGTCATTCTCGATGTGAGGGTTGAGATTCCCCACAGTATCGCGGTGACTTTGTGAAATGACGCTTTTCTGTATAGGGTTATTGTAGAGGGCTTTCACTAGCCCTAGTACTTTAGCGATAAGAACGCCATTTGTACTTTTATTTTGAAATTTTTATTTCTAAAATGTGTTATACAGGGTGTTAAAAGACCGCCAACAGAGCGGGAAACCACGTATTGTCCTCATCATAAGGAACATTTTTGCCCAAGAAACTATGCCTGGGAAATCAACGGTTTCCGAGATAATGAGGTTCAAAGTCGGACTTTTCAAAACTTTTTTTTTGCAGAAATGTATTTAGTATCTAGTTCTTAACATATCTTCTCAAGAAGCCATATCAGAATTATGAATATTTCTTACAAAAAACGACGTTAAAATTTCAACCCGCAATGTATTCTAAACATCGGCACTTCTAACTTAAGTAACATAAACTTATACCTACGCTTGCGTAATATGACTTCTGTGCGTTACAAGTCCATTGAGTTATAAAATATTTTTCAAAATTATAACCTAAAAAACCAAAATCATTTCCCAGCAATAATTTATCAAAAAAGTACTTTGTTTTGGTGTCTAGTATGCGTGGCTTTCGGGTCTGTTGGCGGTCTTTTAACACCCTGTATTATACAATAAAGTGTTACATACTTAGGTACTTCCTTAGTGCAATCAATATTACGTCAGGATCGACTGCGGTTACTTATAAAAAAAATATGGGACAACCGGACAACTCAACTCATCTATCGAAAAACAGTGCATCTAAAATTTTCCCAAGTTTACGATCGTGGCGCAAAATTGAAAAACTTTCGAGATTTGGTCGGACTAAAACATTGGTCAAAAGCCAATAAAGAGTAGATACGCGCGCGCGTTATTATTCCGTCGACTGTACATAGTTCTGAAAACCGAATCTTGAAGGTGAGATTATGCAAGATTATCCGGAACGACGATATAATGACGTCGCATTATTGGGCTATTCCTCTTTCAGCCCATCAGCCGTGCATTTTCCCGTTTGCGGATTTTTTCACCGATAAATAAAACACGGAAATGGACCGAACTAAAACAAGGCGCTCGTCCAACGCATTTTCGCACGTAATTTTGCTAGCTTTTGCCCGCGACTTCGTCCGCGCAGACTTAGATTTATTCCTGCCTATTTTTTCCGACTTGACTTACAAATAACGTGAAAAAATTGCCTATAGCACTCGGCGATAACGTAGCTTCCCATTAATGTAATAATTTTTAAAATCGGATGAGTAGTTTTGGAAATTACCCCCTGCATACAAACAAACAATAGTTATTTGTTATGCAAGAATGCAAAATTATTGTTTGCGGCGAGTGCTTGTATTGAAAACCGAGCTAGCGAAGGTTTCTAAAATTGAGCCACGAGCGTAGCGAGTGGTTCAAAAAAAGAAACCTGAGCGTAGCGAGGTATTCAGAAGCACGAGACGCAAACAATAATTTTGCTGCCGGCTGCCGCACTAAAGTTTTGAGCTTCGTTGGTATTAAAACCATTCGTTTTATTAATAATTTCCTGAAGTTTATTTATCCAGACACAAAAATAATGTAAATAAAAGAATGTTTTTTTTTCCGGGTGCATTCTGAACTTATACCATATAAATTAAAAATTTGTAGGAGATAAAAAATGAAATTAGTAATATAGTTTGAAAAAATGTATTTAACAAACCAAAACATAATTATCTATTTGATAAAACAGAAGCGCAGCAGTTTTTTTATTTACTGGTATTTAAAAATAAATATGTGTACAAAATATTGAAAAGACTATAAGAAGAAACCGCGTTTCTGAATGTTCTATTCCGTGACTTTACCTTTTTAAAAGATGCTTATGCACCATTTACATTCACAGTTTTGTATAGAGAATGGGCACGAACAATCGCTTTCGCTGAAATACGCGTTTAAACGAACTATGAATGAGGTTTTATTTTCCATCGGGATCTGGCATCTACTTAAACGGCCAGTGTTTTTTTCTTTTTCAAAACCATAGGGCGCGGGAAAGACTGTCCCGGCGTCGCGTTCAAATTTCGAAGCGCACAAAAGTTCAGATAGTTTAAATCCGGCCTTTACACGATCGTAAGTTACTAGTAACAGCAAACTTTCCGAGCGTGGGAGATGAAAATTAAATTTTTTTCCTCTTTATTTAACGAGCCAGCTAAGCAAGAGAAGTTCTCCGAGTATACCTGAACAATCCGTCGTTTGTATGAATGTATGTATGTAGGTATGTATATATTTATGTATGTATGTATGTTCGTTCGACAAAAACTTAGTCGGATCTTCATGAAATTTGGTAGGCGGGTAAATGGGGCAAAGATAATTTTTAAGTTCGAACATGAGCCAAATCGCTCTAGGTGTTCTGAGATATGGGGTCGCGAGTTCATGGTACGAGGCGAACCACTAGTAATATTAGTGTAGATACATAAATAGCACGGTAGAACAAATAGAGGACGGTAAAGCAAATAGAGATTGCTGGATGTAGTCCGTGCATGATGCTACTTTATTCCAGGAAGTTCGCAGGTTGAAATCGGAGATATGTACAGTACCTACATAGAGCTTTGCAGTGTGGAGACATAAACCCTATGCTACGTGAACAGTATAACTGCAAAAGGTACGGACACGCGAAATACCCCTTTTGCCACCCACAGAAACTAACCTACGTAG
Source organism: Zelleria hepariella (assembly GCA_949319315.1). NCBI lineage: Eukaryota > Metazoa > Arthropoda > Insecta > Lepidoptera > Yponomeutidae > Zelleria > Zelleria hepariella. The sequence continues at coordinate 7,867,080 of OX439393.1, forward strand.
GTACCTATGTTCCACGTTTTTTCATAGTTGAGAAGATATAACTTTTTTGTAATTTTTCGTAAAATTTTGCCTGCCTTCGGTTGTCCCTATTCTTATATGAGTTTTCATTTGCAGGTCAATCCAATCAGCGACGCCAGAATCAAACAAGCCTTACCTATTTTAATAATAAGTACCTTGCCGAACAGAATGCCAGTAGAAAGTCGAAGAGTCCACATTACTGGCAGGCGGAGAAGTCAGAAAAGCGGTGGAATGGGATGGGAATGGGGGCCCATTTAACATGTCGCCTCGGAAGGGCCACATAATTGGATTCATTACCGATCGCCGAGAAATATGGCCCCAATTTATTGTCGTCGACGTATTGACTATCGGCGGTTAGATAAGACAAAAGAGGCCCGAATTATTAATTTTCGGGAGGAATATTTGGGCCCCTTGTTTGCCGGGTTAGGGATGAAAAGTTGCTAGTTTGTTGGACGACGGCGTAAATTATCGCCATCGCGTCGCAACCTTTGTCGATTCCCTCATTCCATATTTTAACGAGCCAAAAGGTACGTTAAATATGAAATGAAGTTTTAAGCTCTTTGGTGAACTATTTGTCAACTTGATGGCGTATTCGCATGCTTTCTACTCTACAAATCTCTCCCTCTATACTCACATACAACCAGCGGCTTTGACTGTGTCATTATTTGAGGCATATTGTGTACTAGGTGTAACCACTGACGTGAAAAATGACGTCAGGTCATTGTGTGTAGCTGTAGCTCTTTATGTAAAAAAAAACCATTCATGCAACTGGACCGGTGATTCTGTACCTAAGGCTCGCTTTCTCCATTGTCGGACGTGGAACCCTAAAAAATCTTCTTTGCTAGAGACCTTCCGAATTGCGAAGGAGTTGAAAGAATACGCGTATAGCTCATCTCGTCAATTTCTTCCTTTTCGCACGTGGAACCCTAAAAACGCTTAATTTTCTGAAGCCCCTTTAAAGTGCGAAGGTGTGAACGAATTCGCTTGAAGCTCATCTCGTCAATTTACGCGTCTACGCTTGTCGATTACACGCTCAATCTGCGATTGCAATTTGATTAGGTACTGCAGAGTCGATACCGGAAGGTACATGTTACTGTTTCAGCGCGCTAGATCGCGCAGATGAGTTCCGTGTTTCGCGTTCAGAGTTCTCAGACTCCGCATTCTGACAGCTTCAGTGTGAACGGTTCCAAGCAACCCCATACATTAGAAAGAACGCGGAACGCAGAACTCTGAATGCGGAACGCAGAACTCCGGACGCTGTGTGCGGCGCATAAGTAAACCATTGCTAACTCTTAGTAGCTATATCGTCGGGATAAGGGATAAGATAACAACGCGTTTACACTCATGTGGATCAGTAGCAAGCATTACGTTAACGGATATAATACCTCTAATTTTATTCGCCACTTTCAGTACCAAGATTTTAGCTTTCAGTATCAGGGAATTTTGGAGCCCTTATAACTTAGAATACTTTGGCTCAGTGGGTGACGGTAATTTGATGTGATTCGGTAAAATATATCATACGCACCATGGCGGTTTAGGGCTACTCTATTCGCCAACGTACCCTATTTATATATCGACGCGCCGTAGCTTTTACGGTACAAGCTTACCGAAAAGCCTCTAGTGCCTAACGGATGAAGTTTTTCTCTAGAGCATGGAGCTCGCATAAAAAGGCATCCCTAGAGCACGGCCATGTTAAAAGTTAATTGAAGCCTCTAAATTATAAAACAAGCCCAGGTGTTCTTAAACGCGAATAAATCTTTTGCATTTTCCCGAGCTAATGTGTATAATTTACATCAGCGTGAGAGTCAGAAAATTAATCCCTAACGCGATAGAAACAAGGCTGTTTCGGCAAGAAACTTCTGATGAGGGTCACTTTTAATGACGGCTAAATAATAATGGAATGATTAATGGAAGCTGGTGTCATGTGAGAGAGCGGTGTCCACTTCTGAGGGCTGCTCGTAAATTTGTTTTTTATTGCCCGAAGTTGTGCGGCAGTCCATGGATAAATTGGTAGTTCCCATGGTAATTTATCATTATAACCAGACTTTTCACTGATCAAATATCGTAGGAAAAGTCAGCTTAACACGCAGTTACGTACCAAACAGTAACTTTGAATAATTCGCGATATTTTTGTTGCGCAATTCGACCAGTTTCGAACCAAATTGTGATTCAACAAACGTTGTCAAAATCCAATGCAAGAGTGAAAATTGTGACGAAAAACTCTCAAAAAGGTAAAACTACCCGTACGATGGCCCAATTGGTTTAGGTCCTAATGGGCGGATGGAAAATTCAGCAACAATTTGTTTTTGCTTTGTGACTATCCGATGCGCGATAATCTAGTGACTCTGTAGTTTCACTGGAACAACAAAAGCTGTACAGAACGACACGTTATAAATGCATTTATTTTTATTTAGCCCGTTTTGTGTCCCCCACTCTTTTCTATCTGGGGCCACCTCTTGCCACCCCGATAAAAAGGTCTCGAGATCGTCCCACCATCTCCGCCTTGGCCTGCCACGGCGCCGGTGTCCATTGTGAGGCAACCAGTCAGTGGCGATTTTCGCCCATCTGTCTGGACCCTTGCGGCTTATCTGGCCAGCCCAGTTTAGCTTGGCAGCTTGCCAAGCTTGAAGCTTGAAATGCTTCATAATTGATCAAAAAGGGGTATCGTTTGTGTCGCTGACTGTACTTGCCCCAGGCATTTTGTTATTTCCCATTTCCCACTAGCCTTTGCTCCTGGCGAAGGTCCGTTTCTGTTTGTATTGCAAGTCGGCAAATTTTCTCACGGTGTCACCCTACGAACGTGCCAAAGGTCTATCTATCTATCTATCAATTTAGGTCACTATAAATCAAGTAAAAAATTAAGCTCAAATTATTATACACCGTGGAATTTTAGTGGTTTTAAAGCCGAAGGTATTTAGTTGCACTCGTGATTCTGAGCCAAATTCCAAAATTTTACTTCAAAACGAGCGAAAAAAAAAACAATTCCCAATACAAACGGCTATCGCCAATAGACACCATTTGTATGGAGAAGTGAATTTTTTTTTCGCGCGATTTGTAATGAAATTTTGTAATTTGGCTCAGAATTACCAGTGCAACAAAATACCTTCGGCTTTAAAACCACTAAAATTCCACGGTGTAGATTTTTTGTAGCTTTTAATTATTCGCGATATGAGTAATTTTTAAATACCTTTTTATGACCTACAAAAATAACCGCGGAATAGGACCCAAATTCTACTTTTTGTCCAGAAGTAGGTAAAATCATTGAGAATATCTTTTTTTACTTAATTGCATAGTACTTAGTGTTTAGTTGTGACAGAGTTTTTTCCCTTTGTATCACTAGGTTAGAAACGCGCAAAACTAATAAAGTTAAAAGGAACGAATGTTTTTGACAAACATCGACTCCCTGAGAGCCATTGTTCGAGCGTGAATAAAACTGTACTACAAGAGAAATGTTTCCTCAACGTGAATGATGATAAACGCAAACAGAATAACTACTACATACAAAAAAAAATACCCCCAACATTTTAGCTTCAAACTAGCATAACTCGTAAACGGCTGAAACGACTAACCTGCTTTCAAGTAAAAACCTCGTCCAAATAGGTTGACCCGTTTAAAAGCTACGGGTACGGTGCCACAGACAGATACACAAACAGACATACAGGCATACACAACGACAGACTTACACACACACGTACACCCTCACATACCCTCACATAGCGGCCAAAATTGTAACACCCTCTTTTTAGGTCGGGGGTTTTAAACTAGTCTGCTAGGGATTAAAATTTAAAACTGCATATCAAGTAGGTATCTATACAAGGTGTTACAAAAGTACCTAACTCTTTTTACAGGGTGTAACTTACTGGTCAACAGAATGACCAATCTGTAAAAAAAAGTTGAAAAAAACAATTTTTATTTTATAACCTCAAAGTTGAAAAATTTTCATAACTTTTTTGTATTTGTTATTAGCTCAAATTTCAAAATATGTTTGTGCGTGTAGGTGCATTTACATAGCTTTGAGTTGTTAAAACATTGTGAAAGTCAATGAAAACAATATTAAAAAAATACTTTTCTACCGCCACATCGTTCACATTTTATTAATTTAAAAATTAGCGGAACGTCATAGAGCAAAAAAAAAAATTTTGGTTGTGATCCCTATCACCGGGTGCTATTACCCTGTTAAAAGAGTTAGGTACTTTTGTAACACCTTGTATAAGTTTCTATCAAGCCCATGAGTAAAATAAAGCCCACTGCTGGGTGGGCTTCTTCCTTTACAACAACCCCCTCGGTCAAATGCCAGTATCATTAATTTATCCTTAGTTTCCGCTATATTCACAATATTATCGACTCATCGAGCTTAGAATATCCTGGATTTCCTGAAAATCATAGGATGCAAAACAGACAGTAGTGAACCGTCAAAACCAGCTCAGTCACTGGAAAATAGCTCTTATTGAAATTAACAATATTTTTTTGACATTTAATACTGGAAGATATAATTATGATATGATTAATAATGGGAGATTTATTTATTTGAGAAAACAAGAGCAGGTGTAGCTCTCTGGCGAAGAGAGGCAAGGATCAAAGACAAACGGAAAACTACTGTGGAACGAATTCTTTCGTGTGATGGGTAATATTTCATGACACCGTGGTTTAATATGTCTTTTGTAATATTAATAGCATTACCTACACATGTCTACCCCAAAGGCTATAAAATGCAAACGCCCAAAGGACAGGTCCTCTAGCTTACCTTGGGTGTTACAGCCTTTGGGGTAGACATGTGTAGGTAATGCTATTAATATTACATGTCTTTTGTAATATTCGTCAAAGGCTCGTAGCACCCAAGGTAAGCTAGAGGACCTGTCCTTTGGGCGTTTTCATTTTATACCGACGACAAACTAACTATTGTTATATTTTCCTTCTGGGCTGACTGAAATAAATGATTGTTCTAAGAGTTTTATTGTGATAAGGGATGGCCGCCGGGACCGCCTCGCCTCAACAAATGATATTATGGTGCGCTCGTGTTAAATTTCAACCAGTGAGACAACTACCTATTCTGAAGTGGGTAGTGCCATAGTACAGGCGATGGGTTGGTAGCCCAGTAGGTACAGTCGGCCACACGCTAAGATGCCCTTTTTATTCGATTGACGCCCTTATGCCGCGCGTGGTAAGAGCTGCGATGTATCCTAAACTGTGACTTGATATACTTACAAAGCGCTCCGGACGCGCTTGCGCTCTAGTCGCGCGTTTTAAAATACTAATAAAATGTCGGGCGCCACTTTGCGCGCGCGTTTGAGAAAACCGGGGGTGCAAATTGCACAAGGTAATTCGTGAATTCCAAAAATATAAAAAAAAAAACTTATTTTTAGTTTCAAGCTGTACTGTACTAAAAATCTTCCCTGAGCCGGGTGTCACTAACCAAAACAACACCCTGTATATCATGTCCCCATGGGTTAGGACGTCCCAGGTACTTGTTTATTTTCAAAGTTACGCACATTTGAGAATATTATGTTCTAGCCAAAAACATCGCGAGGAAACCCGCGTGAATAATAATAAAACTTGTGAGTACATAGTAGATTACTACAGGGTGCACTCTAAGTCGATAGCGGAACTTTAAGGAGGCTGTCTACTGATCAATACAAACAACTTGTACTAGGTGGCAAAAAAAATGGAGCGAATAAAATATCAGCTGTTCCATACAAGAGGTCGACTCAGTACTCAGCTTACTTAAAGTTCCGCTATCGACTTAGGCCGGTTAGGCCCGTTTTCTTAGTTGAGAATTTTACTAAGCACATACTTACGTATCGCTCTGTCACGCTCTTTTGTGAGAAATCTGCAGAGACAGGACGATACTTACCCATTTGCTTAGCAAAATTCTCAACTCAGAAACCGGGCCTTAGAGTGCACCCTGTAGTTGACTGGTACCCCAGGCTGAACTTCTCTTGGTGTCAATTGAGATATGTTTATCAGAATTTCGATGGAATTTAAGCTCCATTCCCGGTGGAAAATATTGGAAATTCGCAGGCAGATTGTTTCAAAGTTGCTCGTTTGTGCAAAGTCGCGCTAGAATAATACCTCGAAATTATTGCCTATCCGGAAACATTAGAAGATTTATGGAACGAGCGAGCGAAGCGAGCGAAGTTCTCCGAGTCTACTTGAACAATCCGGCATTTGTATGTATGTTTGTATATTATGTTTGTATGTATTATTAATGTTCGTTCGACGATAATTTGAGTATGTCGGATCGTCATGAAATTTGGTAGGTGGGTAAATGAGGCAAAGAAAATTTTTAAATTCGAACATGAGCCAAATCGGTCGAGGGGTTGCTGAGATATGGGGTCGCGAGTTCGCAGTTCGGCGCGAACCACTAGTTATAAGGTTTAAAAATTCGCTCGGCTCAACTTGAATCCGCAAGCTTTGGCATAACGTGCCATCACACGTCGCTCTACATAAAAAAAACTATCCGGAAACGTCTATAATCATCAATTTTTCGTTTTTAACTTGATTTCTTGGTGAAAAACCACCAATACGGTAAATAAAATACTTGTGCCCAAAATGTGCGTAGGTAAGTAGTTTTGTATTTTGGATCGACTTGTTGAATATTACGATACCGAACATAGGTAGGTATTAAAAATACAATGCTAACAAATGTATGATTTGAAGTTTGCGATGGGTTAAGAATTGCAAGACTTTGAAAGACCTTTTAACGCAAATTTATCTGCACCTCCGCAAGTCTAGCGGTCACGGACGAAGGACCATACGAACTCAACTCACTACGCTTGTGAGTTGAGTTTGTATGGTCCCTCGTCCTCGACAAAGTGACTTGCCGAGGCGCAGATAATTTGCGTTAAAAGGTCCCCCAAAATAAAGGGTGGTTGGTGAAAACGGGAATTAGTACGTTATAATTATATCGAAAGGGTAACCGGTAACCTTTTTAGTAAATTATAACGTCACGGGCCACTGTCCTATTAGATAGTTTTTTTTAAACATACCTGCCTTGAGTTTGGTGTCTGACAATTTTCATTCGGTCGTGAGATCTAAAAAGCTCCTTTACTTTATACTAGCTGTGCCCGCGACTTCGTATGCGTTTTTAGGGTTCCGTACCTCAAAAGGCAAAACGGAACCATTACAGGATCACTCGTGCCTCTGCCTGTCCATCGGTCACAGCCAATTTACTCCGAAACTACTAAACCGATCGTGTTTAAATTTGGGACACATAAGTAAGTTGAAAGGGCTCGTTGTGAGGATCTCAAATATTTTTTCAATCATTTTTAAATAAACAGTTTTGAAGTTATTTAAGAAACTACTGAGCCTAAAATTTTGAAAAAAATACATGTAATAGTTATTTACCTATAGATTACAGGAAAATGTATAAGAAGTCCACGGTGTATAAAATAATATAGGAAAATGATCATATAAGCCAACAGATGGCGCTCTACAGTCCTACATCGCGGATCGCTGTATGGTTTCTCAACATTTGTGCGTAAATGAACTTTGGATGTACGGAACCCTCTCCTCGCGAATATATCTCGCACTTGACCCGTTTTTTTTTAGGTGTAGAGTCAGAGTGTCTAGAACGCAAAATTACTACATTACAAAGACATTTAATTTTAATCCGACTGTGGAGGAAAACTCAAAAGAAAGGCTATTTTTACTTCATGACTTGCGGCAGCAAGGCTCAAAAGAGAACAATAAATAGAGTACGTAAAACGCTAGGAATCTAGGATACACCTTTTTGTTAAATAAATAATTCTTTTTATTTTAGGCATTTTTTAAGCCTTAAAATCCTTAATCTAAACAATACGACATATTTATAAATTTTCTAATAAAGCAGGAACTTTGCCACGTACGCGGCGGGTTTATAAATGTATTGTTTAGACGTGATAACGCTTAGCATTAGAATGGCTTAAGAAGTTAAGGAATTTAGATGCATTTCACTCTTTTGATCGACGTAGAGTGGGACAGATAGAGTTATAAGTACGCCCATGGCCCATAGATAAAGTCTAACCCATTCTTATGCTAAGCCAGTAGAGGGTATCCTTGCAGGGTATCACTTTAACGACACACGCCCTCGGTGCAAAGTTTGCTACCACTGGAGACGACATAGGCCCGGTTTCTAAATTGAGAATTTTACTAAGGAAATACTTAACTATCGTTCTGTCACGTTCTTTTGTGAGAAATCCGCAGAGGCAGAACGATATATAAGTGCTTGCTTAGCGAATTTCTCAAATCAGAAACCGGCAGATAGAGAACCCATACCTATAGAATATTATGTCTATGTTAGTACCCCACTAATAGCAAACCTCCGATTTAAGTAAGTATTAGTATTTAGGGTTGCAAAATGCATTTAATTTTAGCGTTTCAGCTAAGAAGACAAAGTTTCACGAACGAATGAAGACTTTAAATTAGTAAAGCTTAGTAAAGCTCGCACAGACTGAAAAACAGGGTTCGAAGTGTTAATTATTAAGTGTTAATAATGTCAAAGCTAAATATAGGTTGATAATTATCTTGATAACTATAATCGAAAATATTTACCACTTGTAATTTTTTGCATTCAACGACTGCGTGTATTGGAACGCGCCAATATTGTTCTGTGAACGCGCCACTTACCGTCAATAGCGGGGATTCCCCGCATCGTCGGGTTTTCTTTACGTTTTGTATTGTCTGTGTGTGGCCGAAACAAAAAAAACAAAGTTTTTTTTTTATGTTACCTCTACGCTGCACAGTGGTCGATTTGTACGATTTAGGCGGCCAAAAGTCCATTTCTCAAAGTTAACTTATAACAAAACTAATTGATTCCCGGAAAAATAGACACCCCGACTGCCCAATCCCCACCCCTCCCCAGTTCCTAGAACTGCGTGCGCGCCCCCACAGGTAGTCGGAACTTGATCGTCGCGCAAGCTGTACGCGTTCGTTCTCGACACTCTTAGCGCAACCGATATTCTAAAGTGAATATTTCATTGGATATTATTCAGTTACAAGTGAAAGTGATGGAAGTCGAAAATTCAGGTAAGCTCCTTCAAATATAATTTAAATTAAGATAAGGAATATCAATATTTAGTGCAGTTACAACGTATCAAAGATCGCCCTTTTTCATAGAAAATATTATCATTTTTTTATTTTCAATAGTAAAAATGTTGTACTTCCGAGACCGTCCGAGTTAAATTCCTTATGGTTTCTAATAGTATAGCTCTTTGAGCAGATAACCACAAAAAAAATAGCCACCACCTTTGACCACTTCGCGAGAAAAATAATAATTCATTAACTTAGGCAGAAAGTGAGAAAAATTCCTTTTTTGTTTCTTTTGCGTTAAAATTCCTTTTCGTTGTTCTAGGTTCATCAAGTTACTCGGGCATGGAGGTAGTAACTCGCAGATATCTTTTTGATAAGATGATTGAGGAAAACTCTCCATCAATAAACGACAAATTGGAATACTTACAAAATTATTTGTTAGTGTCTTACGGGGACTCCGACGAAGACAAAAAGTATATAAATCATAAATTTTCATATTTTAAAACAGAAATAAAAAAGAGATGGTCCAAAGCACGCAACACGCTAGCAAAATTTCTTATAAGCAATGATGCATGGTTAGCAGGAACGTTCGAGATGCCCATAAAAACGCATAATAAGTCAGGACGACCTAGCAAAACATTCAGTGAATGTAGTGAAAGAACTAAAAGGAGGAAAACAGAAGAAGTTCGCTCCTCTGTAGGCAAAGAAGTGATAGTTCACGCAGCGCAAGTAATTTTACAAAAAGAAGGAAAAAGAAACGCCTCGCAAGTCCTAAAAGATATTACAAATTCGCCTGCAGCCGCAAACGAATGTAAAAAAAGACATTCCAAATCAAAGGCACAAGATCCCCTTACGCCTCGGGAGGCACTGCGAATGTGCGTGGACGCTGATTTGACACGAAGTCAATATGAAATTGTGCGAGCAACCAACAGAAGCTTTTACCCGTGCTACGAATTAGTGTTGAAGGCTAAACAGGAATGTTACCCACCCAAAGAGACGCTACGAGTGACCGCTTCCTGTGCTGAAAGTGATCTACAATCTTTGTTAGATCACACCGTCACGCGATTATCAATTTTCCTCGAAGAAGTACTAATGACTCTTACAGAAACTGAGAGAAATTCCTTGCAGATTATCTGCAAATGGGGTTGTGATGGTTCACAACAAGCTCAATACAAACAAAAGTTAATGAATGACGCCGACTCGGATGCAAATATATTTTTGAGCTCATTCGTGCCTCTACAAATTGTTTGCGGCGAAGACAAAACAAAAATGGTTTGGCAAAACCCGACTCCTTCTTCACCACGATATTGCCGCCCGATACGATTCAGATTTATAAAAGAGTCTACAGACATTACAAAAGATGAAATAAATTACGTTCGGGACAGTGTGAAGTCCCTAAAAGCCACGGAATTGGAACTGAATGGGCAAACATTCTCGGTTAGCCACAGTCTTAAAATGACCATGGTGGACGGCAAAGTTTGCAATGCGGCGACTGACACCAAATCAACGAGTAGATGCTACATATGCGGAGCCACTTCAAAAAACTTTAATGACTTAAGTAAAAAAAACGAAATTCACCCAGAATCGCTTGAATTTGGCCTATCAACTTAACATGCCAGAATTCGATTATTCGAGAGTATTTTACATTTAGCTTATAAATTGCCCGTTGGGAACTACCGTGAAAAAAGAACCAAAGCAGAAAAGATGCTAGAACAACAAAAAAAAAAGAGATTCAGCAAAGATTCAGAGAAGAAGTAGGTATCTTGGTAGATATGCCAAAATGTAATTTTGGTAACACAAATGACGGCAATACTAGTAGAAGATTTTTTGAAAACCCACATCTGGCTGCTGAAATAACGGGAATAGACTTTAATTTTATTTATAGAATTAAAGTTATTTTGGAAGCCATATCAAGCGGTCACAAAATAGATGTCCCGAAATTTGATGAATACGCCATGGAGACAGCAAAACTGTATGTAGAGTTATATGGTTGGCATTCTATGACTCCTACCATGCATAAAATTTTGGTACATGGTGGAAAAGTTATAGAAAATTCTCTAGTGCCTATTGGTCAACTTTCGGAGGAAGCTGCAGAAGCTCGTAATAAGCACTTTCGCTCATACCGTCTAAACTTTGCTCGAAAGTTTTCACGCGAAGACTGTAACCTTGATATTTATCACAGGTTACTCTTGACATCAGATCCACTCATCAGTTCAATGAGAAAAAAAAAGAAGATCCGATCAAAACCATTTTTGCAGGAAACTTTGGAGCTTTTGCTTCCTGCAGAGCCAAATACAAAAGGCACTTGTGATAAATGCATGGAAAGTGACGGTGAGGAAGAATTGTCTTTTAAAAAGTAACATAACAATTTGTATGTTAAACTTTCATAAAATATTGTCTTATTGTTTATGATTCGGTACCTAACATTGTAAGTAACATTTAGTATAATAATGTGGTAATAACTGTTGACCATTTAATTTTAGTGTATACTGTATTTTTTTGTCATCCATATTTTATTTTCAATTTAAATAGGCATGCAGACTGTAGAGAAGAAACATTTTTTTTTATGTACGGCCGTCTTTTACTTAACAAATTGTGATAATTCTTAACCCAAATATCAAAAACTACTAAGCCGATTTCGATAATTCAAATGAACTCAAAATATATATTTTACACCAAAGGGAGATTTAAAGAAAATTTAAAAACATTGGCGCTATTTACAAAAATATTTTCACAGAAATGTTTTTTTGTATAGAAAAATACGCTTTCAATGAAACGAATAGGGATAAACATATATATTCACTCTAAAATACCAGATTAGCATTTGTTGTCGTATTTATTACTGAAATAAAGCATAAAATAGTTTTGGCCGCCTAAATCGTACAAATCGACCACTGTGCGCTGTCCCACTGCTGGGCAAAGGCCTCACCACTTTGAGCCCTATCCGATATCAGTTAAAAAAGGATTGCTAGGTTTATATCTGTTTGATAATTATCGGATAATTATCATGATAATTATCAAAGGGCTATTTATCTTGATAATTTCAAACCCTGCTGAAAAAAGAATCATCACAAAAAATTACAGTTTTAACATATTTGAATTCTAACTAACAAAATCTAAGTTTTTTCTTAAGAATTAAAAAAACAAAAAAAATACAAAAAGAAAAATGCCCTTAACCGAACGAAAAAAAAAAAAACAATCATCCAGGCCTAGGTTCGAACCCAGAACCTTTCGACCACGAAGCCAAAGCAGTACCACCTGAGCTACGGTTACTTATAGGGACCTGACGAAAAATGCAAACACTTCCTTGCAATACTTTTGGTAGGAAATCCAGTTGGTCATGGCTTTTTTCATTTATGCAAAACACAACCTTATAACATATGAGGTTAGTTCGTTTTTCCAAATACTGGAAAAATGAAATAATCGAGTTGGCCATGCCGATCGCATGTATGCAAAACACAACCTTATCAAGTACTAGTTGTGCCCGCGACTTCGTATGCGTTTTTACACATTTGACATTTAATTTAAATTCGACTGTGGAGGAAAACTCAAAAGGAAGGTTTTTTTTAACCCCCGACCAAAAAAGAGGGGTTTTATAAGTTTGACAGCTTTGTGAGTGTGTCTGTATAAGTGTTTATGAGGGTGTGTCTGTCTGTGGCACCGTAGCTCTTAAATGGGTGAACGATTTGGAAGCCTTAGGTTTTTTTTTAAATTTGAAAGCAGGTTTTCTAGCGAATGTTCTTAGTTATGTTTTGTCAAAATTGGTTCAGCAATTTATTGAATATGCTTTTTTTTTTTTTTTTATAATCTTTTTTATTTTCGGAACTTTTGTCACATGGTGACGATGACAGTCCCATCGTACCCACTTAAAACATAACATCTTGGTAACTACATAATACATAACAAAAAATCTTAGTAACTACATAATGCCTAAACCTAAACTTCTTTACCCACATATAAAAATAAAATCTAAAAAAAAAAAAAAAAATTACTCTCTTAGTCTAAAAAAAAATAATAACTTGGCTGAATCTGATAAAGGTTCAGCCAGAATACTCTGAACCAGCCCCACATTAAGCCTATTGAGACAGAACTTATCAGCAAGTAATTGTCTTTTATCCTCGTTCCGAACACACTCCATTAAAAAATGATAACAGTCTTCTGCAATACCACAAGTATCACAGTTTGGAGAAGCAACTTTTCTCATCAAGTAGGCGAATTTATTTAATGGAATGTGTCCGGAACGTAGTCTAAGCGCCATTACAATTTGTGTTCTTGGTAGCTTACTTTCGCCAAACCATGGTATACGAGGAGGCTCACAGACTATCGTCCTATACCAAATTCCCTTTTCTTTCGAGATTTTATCAAAATATTCCTTCCAATTTTCCCTTACGTGTTTTTTGTACTTATTTAAAACCTCCGACCAACTTGGGAGAATGTGTTCTATATTTCCATCTGTGACAGCTGTTTTAGCAAGTCGGTCAGCCTCCTCATTACCGCGCAACCCTACATGCGCTGGAATCCATTGAATAGTAATCTTAATATTATTCTTATTTAAATGCATAATTTTACTGATAATCGAGTATGAAATAGAAAGACCCCTACCGCCAGTAATACATCCAATTATGTGTTGTAAAGCACTTTTGCTATCAGATAATATCACAATTCTACAACTACCTACATTTTCTGCATATTGAATTGCCTTAAAAATAGCTAACAACTCTATTGACATTATGGATATGCATGAGTCAACCCTAAACATTCCAGAATTTTTGTTGTTGGGGTCATAATATGCTGCACCTCTGCCGGTATTGTTCTTAGAACCATCAGTGAATATAAAATACCAACCATTGTATTTTTGCTGTAGTTCAAATAATACATTGTTTTTTAAAAGGTTGCCTTCATAAGAACTTTTAGCGTCAATTACACAGTCTAGGCTTGGCTTAACAATATGTTTTATTTCAATAGAGGACATCCATGTCTCTAAACTGAACCTGTCTAAAGGATTTGTTGCGTAAATATTTTCAGATCTAGTTTTCAAGTATGTATCGGATAATAATGGTTTCTTTTTATTAGTCCAATAACGGTTACTACAAAGAGATGATAATTCAGACAGGTATGCAATAGAAGGGTTTTCCTGAACCGATAATGACTTTAGGCAATATTTTATGGATAAATACAGTCTTCTTAAAGCAAGTGGGGGAATACAAAGGTCACTCTCCATAGCGTAAATGGGAGTTGACCTAATGTACCCGCCCATAGTTCTTAACGCCTGATTTTGAACTTTATCTAATTTGTAAAGATGACATTTTGCGCTATTATCGTAAAGAAAACACCCGTAATCTATCCTACTTCTAATAAGAGCTATATAAAGCCTTCTCAAGTGAATAGGATGGACTCCCCATCCTGATCCAGCCAAAATTTTTAGAATTTGTAGAAACCTACACGATTTTTCGTATGTCTCTTTAATGTGTTTTGACCATCGTAATTTTCTATCCAACCAAAAACCTAAATATTTAATACAATCTACCGACTCCAGCTGAGTACCGCTAGCGGAAATGTTGACAATCGGTTGACTATGTCCCCTACTAAATACACAAACTTTTGTCTAGGCTGGTATTAATAGTCCTCTGACATCACCTACTTGAGATCGGTCTCAAGTAGGTGAACTCAGAAAACAAAAATCACCGACTTGAGACATTGGCTTATTAATAAACCTATCTTAGGCGCGAACTTGAGTCCTCGATTTGAGTAAAGAATGAACTATTTGAACGAATGATACCATTTAAGGTTCAAAATGTGGTCAAAAAGCTTAAACCCAACTCAAAAGTACTAGGCGCCCATACATTATAAAGAGACTATTCGAAAAGGCACAACCTGAGTTTGGCCTCCTTTTGGTCCATAAAATTGTCCATGGTCCGGTGTTATTCAGTTGGCAACTTGTCATTTCTATAATAGTCCAGGATTCCACAAACATAAAAGTGATGTTACAAGATATAACACGAACTCTACTCCAAATAGATACTCGATTATAATAACTAGTGGTTCACCCCGAACTGTGAACTCAGGATGACTAACTTTTTGCTAACCCCATATCCACTCTTCGTCCGATTTGGATTTGGATATTAGAATTTTAAAATTCTTTTAATTCCATTAAGCCGCCTTTATATTTTTATGACGACACAATCATTCATACATACAAACATACAAACATACTTCGATCGCTCGTTCAATATGACGACACATACAAACATACTTCGATCGCTCGTTCAATATGACGACACAATTTTGTAGCGGCACCCTGGTCTAGACAAAAAGGATCAGATCTGACTCGCTTCAGCCATTTTTATTCAGCATTGTTATTCGTTACTTTGGCAACAGAGAGCTTGATCTTGAGTGAGTAACTCAGCATATTAATAAAGCAGCGCTTACTTGAGACCGATCTCAAGTCCTCGACTTGAGTCAAGAATGAACTATTTCAACGACTTGAGTAAAGAATGTACTAGGCTACCATACATTAGAAAGAGGCTAGCCACAACCTCAGTTTGACCTTCAAAGAGGTTCGTAAGGTGAACAACTTTTTTCACGGTTTTCAGAACTGTCGAATAAAAGAAAAAACTTTTTCTACTGTCAAACATCAGTCAAACTACGAAAATAATTATTATAAAAATGTCTCGTAAATTCTTGTGATTTTCAGTATATTGAACGTTTTAGTCGGTTATGGATAATAAGTGGCGCCAGAGAGGTTATTTTCAATATTTTGGCCGAAAAATATCATGCCGGAAACTTCCAACAGAGAGCTTCAGTTCATTCGAGCTTCCGTTATTCGAGCTTCCGTTTTTCGAGCTTCAGTACCTAGCGGACCCAGTTGGACGACCTCTACAAACGAGTTGCTGACAAGACAGGTATTTATTCACTATAATTGTATAAAATATACATAGTTCACGATACAAGTTACAGATATCGTCTAGTTCACGATAAAAGTTACAGATATCGTCAGTTAGGTCTTTAAAATACCCCATCATCAACGTTTTTTGCGCATTTAATATAACTTTAGAGGTTATGTTTACGTAGAGAAAGTAGTAATTTGCCAAGCGAATTTATAATAAATTATAGAGCGACTGCAAACCTAACGTTTGATCGTTGCGCACATCATTCTACTACATTAATGTTTTATTTTGATTACAGGAAAATCAGAAAGTACCTACTGTCCGACGCATAATCGACGAAGTTAGGGCGTTATGATAAGAGGGATAAAAACCAAGGCATTTTAGAACACCAGCTTTGGTCCCGAAACCTGGAATAATGTGTGGAGAATGAACACATAAAATGAGGGGAAGAATACTCGACTCAGCGCAAATTCATGTCAGGTGTGGAAATTTTAGATGATGATTAGGAAACAATATTGTATTAATAAATATGTTACAACTCTCCCAGGCTTGTTTATTTTCCAATTAGAAAAAAAAATAGATAATTATGTAACATTAAATTTAATGAAGGTCTTCCCTATTCAGATTTAACTTCAAGTATCAATTTACTGAATACCTACTACTCGTATGAATGATACCACACCCTCAAGTTTTCCCTACTATATCCGCTTTATATTTTATGAATGCCTAGTAACCTCTATGGTCCAACTGGGCTTTGAAGGCCGGCAAATTGTCTTAAAAAAACTAGGTACGAGTAAAGAGGTTTGAATTGTATGTTGTGCTGCCATCTACATGATATGTATCATACTACATGAAACTTTCTGTCACCAATCGCCATATAAGAGATTCCGGATGTTTATGCACGCCTAATACCTTCAGACCATTGACATGACGTCATTCACGTTACAGCACTCAAATTCTATTGTACACACGACAGCACGTCAAAGTGTACACTTTTGTTGTAAAGTCACCCGTAACGTAACCGAGTAGAGTGCTAGCGTGTAAAGGTCGACGTGTTGTCGTGTGTACGTGCGTTTCACGAAATAATTCCCTTGGATTGTACAAAAATAGTCCCTATTACATCGTAATAAGAGTTTCGTCAAGGGAACTCTTTCGTGAAACGCATTTTGCCCGGATTTTCAGTAAGGAAAGAGTTGAAATATACTGTCTGCCTTTTTATTAGTGTGTGGTGTAGTTTCTTACAAGATTATGGGAGCCTGCAAATAGTAGTTTTTCTTTGAAATTAAAACTTAATTTTGACAACACTTCTGTATTTGGCCAAGTACAAGCTCGTAGCTTCTGATTCTACCATGCCTTTATAGGTAGTATTTGAGTTTTAGGTGGTGACGCGGTGGTGGCATAATGGGTAGAACAATGGACTCGGAATCGAGGGATCCTGGTTCGAGTCCCGATGAGGGCATGTACCCTACCCATGACATTAATTTATTTCAAAGTCGCATACATACCACTCCCTGACTGTGAAGGAAAACATCGTGAGGAAACCGGAGCGTCTGAGGCTATATGTATACCAAACTAAACTCAAACTTAGTACCAGCTTATTTTTTTAAACCTCAGCTCCTCGGAGTTCTTTCTTGGTAATATGACTGTGGGGCTCTGAACTGCTGGAGTTTTGCAGCTCGAAGAACTCGGGCTGGTAGAAACACTTTTCTGGCTAGTCATAGCGATGTGGTAGAGGTGCCGGTCGAATGATGACGACAAATTATTTCACACCACAAAGTCCCTTTCCACGTAACTTCCGATGTCGACGATGATCCTAAGTATATTGTTAAGCTGCAACTTCTTGCGGTAGGTTCGCTTTGGATGCGCGCTGACTAAACATCATTTTTGTATATTAATTATCAAAGAAAATAACTCCCCTTCTTGCTTTGCGTAGTCGGGTAATGAAAAACACGAACTTGAGTCGGCTATCGCCTGCACTTGGAAATGACAGTCGCAAGTCTGGTCTCAAGTAGGTGAACTCACGTAAGATTGTGTCTATTAATATGCCAGCGACTCCGGTCTCAAGTAAGTGATCTTACAGCTTCTTAACATTTTATGCATGCCTAGTACTCTAAACCACGTTGTATTGAAATTGAGACGTCACGGACTGTCAAAAGATGAATGACTCACTCAATTCCGAGCTCAAGTCGGCTCTATTAATATGGCGTCGACTCAAGTAAGTCGACTCACTCAAGCAAGTCGGCTAATGTCAATGTCAATCTCAAGATCGTGTCTATTAATAAGCAAACAGCTACTCAAGTTTGACATTACCCAAGGCTTGACATTTACCTCCTTGAGATCGATCTCAAGTAGGTGAACTCAGACGACTATTAATACCACCCTTAGACAGTGATATGTCTAGTCCTAGGGGTATCAGTAACTTAATAAGGCAATTTATGGAACCCTGTATTATTGTAACACTGTCACTTAGTTTAGTATGGTTACAATATAAAACGAAATCATCCGCATACTGACTGATAAATATACCCTGTATACTACGGCAAATATCTATAGTTGCTACATTAAAAAGCAATGGGGACAATGGATCACCTTGAGCGATCCCCTTGCTTGCCCACCGTACTGGACCATGATTGTTTTCGTCACTTTTAATTTTTAAGTATCGATTATTCAAGAACTCCCAGATATATTTACATATTCGTGAACCAACTTCTAGCCGATCCAAGATTTTAATTAAAGCCTCAATAGAAACATTATTATAAGCGCCATCTATATCAATAAAACAAGCAATTGTTGAAGTATTTTTGGAGAATCCTATCTGAATGTTTGATATTAACCTAGCTAGATTATCTAAACAAGACTGCCCCCTTCTAAAACCAGTTGTGTGTGCAGATATGATTTGGTTTTTCTCTAGGAACCATTCAAGTCTCTTATTAACCATGGTATTAAAAAGTTTACAAATACAAGATATTAAAGAAATAGTTCTGAGTCTGGTATCATTAGTGTTACTCTTAGGAATCGGGACAACTAGTATCTGCCTCCATTGTGATGGTATATAACCGGTTTGAAAAACTAAGTTAAATATTTTAAGGAGATATTCCTTTGCATTAGCAGAAGTGTGTAACAACATAGAGTACGAGACTCCATCATCACCTGGTGAAGTATTTTTTAATTTCAAACTGTTAACCAGTTCTTGAATAGTGAACTTAGATTCCAATAATACATTTGTCGATGTGAGGCTGGGGGGTACATTAAGTGCAAAGTCAGGCGTCAGTGATTGCAATAGATCTTTCTTTTGTTCTTCAGAAGCAAACCTTCTAACTTCCCTGTAACCCTTCATCCATCTCATCTTTCGCCACATGTCTGATATATTAGTAGATTCGTCAATGCTACTGCAGAAAGAAAACCAGCTAGCAGACTTCGCACGTCTGATCATGCGCTGAGCTTCAGATATTTTTCTCTCTAGAACATGCAAATTCTCAGGAATAGGGTTATGTCTGAACCTTTTCAGTGCTAGTCTTCGTTCAGCAACCACCTTCGAGAGACTCTGATTCCAGTACTGCTTAGGACAAAATTTTCTATTTGGGTTGGTACAAATTTTTATAATAGGTATACATTCAACTGCTGCTAAATTAATTTGTTCTAAAAACCAATTATACATGTCTTGAGTGGTTTCACACATTGCAGGCTCAGAAAATAATGTATTTGTATAATCTGTGTACTGTTCCCAATTAGCTTTAGCAAAGTTTCTCTTTTCAATAAAATGTAACCTATCTTTATAACTAAGAGTGTATTTAATAATTAAGTGGTCACTACCAAGGTTTTCATTTAGAACGTCCCAAGACATATTAACAGCAATATCCGTTGAGCAAAAAGTAATGTCGGGGGAAGTCTGCTGTAAAATTCCATCAACTAATTTCACTCTTGTAGGTTTCTTATTGTTGATTGAAACATAACCACAATCTAAGGCGCTATCGAATATCTGTGTTCCTCTAGTATCAGTTTTGTTCGACCAACATACATGATGACCGTTAAAATCACCAGCTATAACGCAATTAGAATCGGCTAGGGAAAATATTTCATCCCAATCAGCAGATGTTACCCGTACAGACGAAGGACAATATACTGAACATATACTTTTTAGTAGTTTACAATTAATTAAAGAAACTTTGATCACTTCAATATTTCTATTGTTAATTCTAATAGGGTTTATAAAAGCTCTAATAGACTTATGGACTATAATAGCAACACCTCCATAATAATCGTCTCTGTCTAGTCTAAATATGTTATATGAGTTAATATTAATTCTACTTTCTGGTTCTAACCAGGTTTCGCTGACTAAGCTTATATGTATATTTTCTCTGTTCATTAACACTTCAAAATCTGTAATTTTAGGCCGAAGACTTTGTGCATTCCACTGGGATATGTTTATTACATGATCTTTGATTGATCTATCCATCGTTATTCATAGAAAAATTAAATATACTCTGAACCATATCTGCTTCCGTAAAAAAACTCGAAACAAACTCAATCATCTTCTCCATCACTATCTTGATAATACTGCGAACTTTCTTGTCAAATGTAGAATTTCTGGAAAATATAATCTCTTTTAATCTTTGCAATAGGGTGGGGTCTCTTTCCTTACGATCCTTTGAGCATTCTTTTTCTTCTTCATTTACTTCTTGATGTATCTCAACTTCTGTGTCAGCTTCATATTCTCGTGAATTATTACGGCGTACATCTTTTTGCTGCTTCTTTTTACCTCCTGTCCTTTTAGGGGTTGTTTTAGTCAAAGAAGGGAAATCTTGACTTTCCATCTCATTGCCATCAGAGCATTCATCCAGCACAGGATTGGTAACATCGCTCCATATTTTGTTTCCAGGACTTTTTAGGTACGTCTTGGTCAAATTATCCACTGCGACCTTGATGGTAGGCACAGACTTAATGTCTGTGATGGTAGGTTTGCCTTTGGCACGGTATATGTCTAGAGCTTTCCCATAAGTAATGTTTTCTTCACACATGATATCTCTTATCTCACTCTCTTTGACAAATATAGGGCAAGTTTTATCTAAAGCCATATGTGGCCCACTGCAGTTTATACAGACATATTCCTGCGTGGTGCAATTGACATGGTCCTTGCCACATTTCGGACACAGTTTTTTCTTACTAGGGCAAAAACCAACCATATGGCCGAATCCCCAACAGCCAGAACATTGAGTCACCGGGAACGTGAATGGCTCAACCTTGAACCTTGTCATGCCGTATGCCTTCACATACTGAGGCAAAGTTGAACTCTTGAATGCAATGCGAATGGATCCACTCATAACCCATTCACCGACTTCGTTTCTCCGCTTAAGACGTCGAATTGAAAAAATTTCGTTCTCGCATGAAAAGTTCGCAAAAAGCTCTTTTTCGTCAATATCTAGGTCAAATTGCCTCACAATACCATAGGAAAGGTTTGTCTCACTGCTCGATTGACATCTGTAGTCAAGTTCCGCTAGTTTTTCGTTAGAAATCAACTTCTCAGCATCTGTTTGGTTTTCAAAACATATAACTGCTTTATAAGGGCCTTTAGACTTGATTTCCAGAACATTATTGATGTCTAAAGATCGCAGAAATTTTGCCAGACCAAATTGTTTGGGCAGAGCAGTTTTTGACGATAAAACGACCTCGTAATTCTGACGCGCTTGAGTTTTATCAGATAAACCTTCTCCAGATGTCTCAGGCAAGAAACGTTTCGGCTTCCTTCGTCGATCAACCACTGTGAAACCATCGTTATCCTCATTACCAGTTTCATCGCTCAGCGACCTAGGCCTCTTATTTGGCATCTGCGAACTCTGAACCTCCTCACTCATCACATCACTCGAACTGGGTAAGATTTGATCGTCAGCCATGCTCGCTCATGGGCACAAAATACGCGCAGCTAGGCCGAGCTAGTAGGTAGTAAACAATATCGCAGCGAAAGGCGTGCGTCGGACACCGCTAATCACGCGCGACTGTGAATATGCTTATTCGAAGCTAAAATGTCGGGGGTATTTTAATAGTTATTATTTCTTAACTTGCGGTAGCAAGGCTCAAAAGAAAGCAATACAATAAAATAGAATAAAAACCCTAATCTAAACAATACATTTATAAATTTAATAATAAATATGTATTGTTTATATTAAGACCCGTGATAAGATACCAGGAAGCTTAGCATAAGAATTGATTAGGATAAGGTCTTACTCATTCTCATGCTAAGCCAGCAAGCAAAGCATACGGCTAATAACTCTGTCTATCCAGCTCAACAGTAAACAATAGTTATTTGTTATGCAAGAATGCAAAATTATTGTTTGCGGCGAGTGCTTGTATTTAATACCGAGCGGTGTTAAAAGACCGCCAACAAAGTGGGAGACCACATACAGGGTGTTAAAAGACCGCCAACAAAGCGGGAAACCACGTATTTTCCTCATCATAAGGAACATTTTTGCCCAAGGAACTATGCCTGGGAAATCAACGGTTTCCGAGATAATGAGGTTCAAAGTCGGATTTTTCAAAACTTTTTTTTTGCGAAATTTATTCAGTATCTAGTTCTTAAGAATCCCCTGAAGCTCTGCAGCCCTCTCGCTCGCACTTTTCAACATTTAAATTGATTGTAAGAGAATGATTAAACTTTGGACGATAAAATATAATTGCAGACATAGATAATAAAGCTATCGACATGTGGACACACTTTTGATTTCATATTCCTACTAATAAAAAAAAATATCACTGAACTTCGGTTAAAAGTAGTAGTTCAGTAATTTATTTTTTTAACTATAAATGTGAAATTTAAAGTATGTCTACATGTCGATAGCTTTATTATCTATGTCTGCAACTATATTTTATCGTCCAAAGTTGAATCATTCTCTTACAATAAATTCAAATGTTCAAAAGTGCGAGCGAGAGGGCTGCAGAGCTTCAGGGGATTCTTAACATACCTTTTCAAGAAGCCATATCAAAATTATGAATATTTCTTACAAAAAACGACGTTAAAATTGCAACCCGCAATGTATTCTAAACATCGGCACTTCAAGCTTAAGTAACATAATCTGATACATACGCTTGCGCAATATGACTTCTGTGCGTTACACGTCCATTGCGTAAAAAATATTTTTCAAAATTATAACCTAAAAAACCAAAATAATTTCACAACAATAATTTATCGAAAAAGTACTTTGTTGAGGTGTCTAGTGGCTTTCGGGTCTGTTGGCGGTCTTTTAACACCCTGTATAATCCTCATCATAACGATCATTTTTGCCCAAGGAACTATGCCTAGGAAATCAACGGTTTCCGAGATAATGAGGTTCCAAGTCGGATTTTTTTTCCGGAAATGCAATTTTTTTTTTCGGAGATGTGTTCTGTATCACATTATTAACATATCTTCTCAAGAAGCTATATCAAAATTATGAATATTTCTTACAAAAAACGAAGTTAAAATTGTAACCCGCAATGTATTCTGAACATCGGATAGCCTAGATTGTTCCCAGAACCAGGACTTATCACGGTCCTAAATTTGACTGAAAACTGTTCAGCGGTATTCGCGTGATGAGGTAACACACAGACAGACAGACAGACAGACAGACAGACAGACAGACAGACAGACAGACAGACAGACAGACAGACAGACATAGACCGATTTTTTTGCATTTTTGTATTCAGAATAGTTTACTTAGTAACCCCTGATAGTTTTTTTCTAAAAATATTCAATGTACAGAATTGACTTCGCTAGAGTTTTATTATAAGTATAGATAAAGTTTAGATCTGTTTTCCGAATAACAGTCATATTGTTTTTTTTACCATGGCAAATGGGATGGTCCTGTATCGCCCGACAATGCTTATTATTTCAACTTTTATTATTTATCCCAAAAGTAGTAGCGTGATATAATATAGCCTAGATTGTGCCCAGAAACAGGACTTATCACGGTACGACTGTTTGACTGAAGACTATTCAGCGGTATTCGCGTGATGAGGTAACACACAGACATAGGGACTGTCTAGTGTCTAGTGTGACAGAGAGAGACAGGTAGAGTCAGACAGAGACAAAAATTTAGAGTTTTATTATAAGTATAGAGTATAGATTCCTGTGACATTTTATGCGTTCAGGACAAAAGGTGCTTGTGACCTTCATAATTTGAAAAAAAATTTCACCACCTAAAACTGGTGTCGTGCGTGCTGGGTTTGAAGATCAAAGGTTTGCCTGGTATAAACATTACAAACACATCAATATGTCTGTGTAAATGTTATAAGGTTTAATTTTCACTGGCCCTGAGTCGAAACGCTTCCTTCCGGCCAAACAGTCAATTCTGAATAGCCCTCAAATTAGAAAGGGGCGCGAAGTATTTTTTCCCGCTGGAATTGAAAGATGAAGCTTATAAAAGGCGATTATAATCAAATCGAAGCCTTGATCAAGCAATTTATCTCGGCGGATTGAATTCGCCAATCCACGCCGCCGACTGGATGACCCGCTTTTGGGCTCTGGCGAAAGAAAATAAATACAGAAGTCTCATTCTCAGCTAACCAAACCTTTCACTTATTTTTATTTAGGTCAGAATAGTTTTGGTTCCCATTCAAAGAGGGATTCATAGAGGAGCGACGACCCTCACACTGACATAGGCCTGGTTTCTGAATTGAGAATTTTACTAAGTTAATACCTACTTAACTATTGTTCTGTCACGTTCTTTTGTGAGAAATCCGCGGAGGCAGAACGATATTTAAGTGCTTGCTTAGCGAATTTCTCAAATCAGAAACCGGCAGATACTTAGCTTTTACAGTGCTGTGCTTAATTTTGAAACTGTTTAATATTTTTTTTTTAGTTACGCCTACGTTTTGAGCCCTTTAAACGTGTTTCATCAGAAAAAGGTAAAGTTTCAACAGAAATTGGTTATTGACCAAACTACATAATTCAATAAAAACAACCCCTGCTATGCATACAAAATTGAAATCTACGTAGGCGAAAAGCTTCTGCTTTTACAATTTGCTCCAGTCTACGGGTCTTTACTCGAGTGGATAGAAAATCACTTGAGAATCGATTTGACCCCCATTTTCTTCTGAAACATGTTGGGAGCCATATTTTAAGCGAGCCTGATAAATAGCTGCGGAATTTATACTCGACGTTTCAGATCAAAGTCAGTGTAGGATTTTACTGCGAAGCTTGAAAGTTGACTACGCCGTCTGAGTGGCATTAGGGATCAGGGTTTTGCAATAAACAAAGCCATCGTTCAAAGGCCCTTGTCGAAACCAACAAGAAAAAAATAATGAAGTGGTGTAAACTGAGTAGGTAAACTGAGTACTTACCTTTGAGAAATACTTACTACACACTACCATGGTTCACGATCTAACAGGTCACTTTAGTTAGATGTCAAATGAAAAATCAATGGTTAAATTAATCAAAGTTTAATTGATAAAACACTATTTTTATGTAGAAATTGCTTGCATATTAAACTAAAGAAGTTCTACGAGGGGCATGTTGCAATAAAACTACATTTAATAATTTACAATAACAATTTTTTGAATCTACATTATGTAGCCTGACAGCCAATACAATAACAAAACTAAAAAGTATAAATAATAAGTTAACGATTGTAAAACATCTGGAAAATTTACTGGAAAATTCTACCGAATAATAAACATCACTTTAGGGTTTCATCGTAAATTCTCGTGCAAAAATGTAAGAAAAGTTTAATGATATTTTAATTTTTTTGTAAAATTTCCCTCATATTGTTTCGTATTTTACCATTTGTATTTCCCTCGTATAGCTTTTGCCCGCGACTTCATCCGCGTGGACTACAGAATGCTTTAATTTTCTCCTAAGTGTAAAAGCGTGATAATATATAGCCTATGTGTTATTCAGATGTCTAAGCTATCTCTTTTCCAAATTTCATCTAAATCCGTTCAGCCGTTGTAGCGTGAAAGAGTAACAAACATCCATCCATACTTACAAACTTTCGCATTAAAATATCGCTAGCTTTTGCCCGCGACTTCGTCCGCGTGGACTACAGAAAAGGGATATATGCTTTACTTTGCTTCTAAGTGTAAAAGCGTGATAATATGTAGCCAATGTGTTATTCTGATGTCTAAGCTATCTCTATTCCAAATTTTATCCAAATCCGTTCAACCGTTTCAGCGTGAAAGAGTAACAAACATCCATCCATCCATCCATCCATCCATCCACACTTACAAACTTTCGCAATTAGGATAGGTTAGGATTTAGTACCTACATTTAACGTTTACCTATGACTGCACGGAAATAACTGTACGATTATCCAAAGAACTGACTTTGCCGTGGGAGACTGCATCAAATAATTGAGCTGGGAGCTTTTGAATTAATTAAAATAATCTCTGCTATTATGGAATCGTATATTTGAGTAAAAGTTACCCTTGTGGATACCTAAATGTAAGATGTAGCCTGTACAATTATACATGTCCCACTAGCTGGACAGAGGCCTTCTCTCAGAGAGAGAGTTCGAGCTTAATCACCACGCGTGCTCAATGCGGGTTGGTGATTTTTGCGTTGAAGGTATAATGCCTCATACGCTCAGGTTCCCACCACGAAATAATGCTCTTGTAGCAAATTACGTAATAACAATTTTTTCTTCTTCTCGATACTCTAAACAAAGGAATGTACCTAAAATAAATCCTCATTTACAAACTTACTAACTTTTATTGATTTTTCATTCATGGGAAGATGGAACTCAATTACACACCATCTATACGGGAGGATTCTTATTTGCTGTAAATAATATTTGTCTGAAAAATTAATTGTGTGAAAGTGTAAGTTTATTTTCCATAAGTAGGTACCTTATGGAAAAGAAAGTTATGGCTGACCCTGCTATCGTAGCCAAGCTTCACACCGAGTTGCAAACGTCTACAACAACGCTTTCCTAAGATAGACTAATTCGGAAGGCAAAGTTTTTTGTTCGAAAGTCCGTTATTGGCTTAATCTTATCTTTAGACAATATTGAGAAACTAATTTCAATATTTTTTATTTTGCTTCAGTAGTTTGGATTTTACAACGTACGGTCTGCATACTGTTGGCGGTCATAGGAACAAAACATTTAGCGCATAAAAACAAAACTATTGGACCAAAATAAAAAATATTTAAATTAGTTTCTCAATATTGTCTAAAGATAAGATTAAGCCAATAACGGACTTTCGAAAAAAAACTTTGCCTTCCGAATTGCCGGTTTCTGATTTGAGAAATTCGCTAAGCAAGTAGGTACTTAAATATCGTTCTGCCTCTGCGGATTTCTCACAAAAGAACGTGACAGAACGATAGTTAAGTATTTACTTAGTAAAATTCTCAATTCAGAAACCGGGCCTAAATCCAACAACCTGCTACTTAGTATCAGAAAATAAGCGAATCTTGCAGAGCCAACAAGAGTGTATGTTGACCTACTTAAATCTACGTGTTAATACAGTTATCAAAGTCGTTTGACGAAATTTTTGGTTCGTTAGTCTTGGAGAACATGGTTTAGAAATAGGTCTCCCAAGTCATGTAAAGTTTCGTAGCAATTACATTCAAGGAGACGAGACTGACTAGCTTTGGCTAATACCACTTAGGTATAAAGTTGGTATTCCCTTGAAACCTGTATTAAAAAAAAACAAAATGCTTAGGTACCGTTTATACCTTTTATAATAAGCTCACGCTTGTATTACATTTTGATAAGCTTTTTATTTACTTTGAATCACTCACTTACCTACTTAGTAAGATTGAAATCGTTTGGAGAACAGGGGCCTTAGCCTGTAACACAATGGCGTATCAATGGCGTCCCAGGTAGAAGGACAAAACCGGGATTTTTTCGTTGCTATCCTACGACCAGCGAACTATTCCTCTAGAATTAGACTCATAATATTCTTTGCTGTACTACAAAAACATTAAAAGGACCGACACTGGACCATCAGGCTTTAATAAATCGTTATTGAAACCGTCAACCGGGAGCCTATTTTGGCACCATTGGCACCATACCATACAGGCTAAGGGCCCAGAACATAAAGTACACTTTTTGTATTTTCTAAAACACTAACCCGTGCTAAGGAACTGTGGAAAATCTTTTTAAAAATCTTTATAAAGTACACTTGTCTTTAACATACACCAAGTGAGTTTTAGGGTGGCATTAATAATCGTCAGCTCAAGCTTGAGCTCAAGTAGGTGATCTCAGAAAACAAAATCACCGACTTGACGCCTTGGCTAATGTCAATTTCAAACAGCTACTCAAGCTCGAGCTTGAGACTGACGCAGAGCTTGAGATGCCACTATTAATACCACCCTTATACGTGAACATGGCGATTTTATTGCTGAAAACGGGCATTGATTGTAAAATGTTTAACAAGAATTACGATTATATTTGCGTTTGTAACGGTCAAAACTTTACGCAATTTGCACATTTGTATTATAAGTTGTATGAATTCGATAGAAAATATAGAGCTTAGTTTCGAACAGAATAACTCTACTTAACCTCTATTTTGCTTCTGCAGAAACTACCGATCCACTTTAGCCACTCCATAGCTATTCTAGATAAGTAAAGTAGGTACTAATAACTTTAATTACTAAGCTGAACGTTAAGCGAGCGCTGTGGGGGCTTTTGCTTTTAATACGTATATAATCCGCTATCAAACCATGCAAAAGCTGCCGCCAGCAAGCTGCGACGTGTAGGATAAACTGCACAGTAGCATGATGGAGTGCGATACTATCTATCTATACCAATATTACCAATGTAGACAGCATTAGTACTGTACATTTTTGAAATAGCTTTATTCCTGAAACACGTCAACTTGTAAATGTGATTTCCAACAACTTTTGTTCTATGACTTTGGTGAAAGCGCAATTTTATTTTTTCATAATTATGTTTTTGCAAAATTTGCAGTGTGGAGTAACAAGACAGTAAGAAGCAGGAGAGGCTGGAAAGGTGGTAGAGAGTGGAAGGGCACGGAAATTACTCTCTAGAGTAGGAAACACCACCAAGGAAAAGTGATTCTGCTGCAAAATTCTACGAGTATATGTATAGGTCGCGTCATGTAAAAAGAACACTACCGCTCAAGCTGCGCATTAGGCGATTTATCGGTCTGTATAGCCTATGTAGCTAGTATAGCTGTATAGTATACTAGCTAATAGCTAGTAGCTATAGCTAGTATACTGGCTAATAGCTATATGGCTAGTTAAAAATAAAACAATAGTCCTAGTGCTTACGTGCGCGAGTGTAACCATGCGCAAACACACCCCCTCCGCTTTTTTCTAGCGTTCTTTTTACATGACGCGACCTGTAGGTGTACCTTCCTCCACTGCGGCATCAACTCTACGCTACCGACAA
The DNA here is from genome assembly GCA_949319315.1 of Zelleria hepariella. Lineage (NCBI taxonomy): Eukaryota > Metazoa > Arthropoda > Insecta > Lepidoptera > Yponomeutidae > Zelleria > Zelleria hepariella. Next base: position 7,896,316 of record OX439393.1, read on the forward strand.
CTCGACTCGTGTATTATGTTTAGTAGAGAATATGTATTATTTTTTAAGCACTATGTATAATGTGAGATCCTTGGAGTTTCTTTACCATGCTTCTTCTCCAAGAACGATCAGAGCTAGTGAAGCTGGAGAAAAAAAAGTAGCTAGATACTTACTTAGTATTAGATACCTAGTAATAAGTATTTGATTTACTTAGGTATATACTTTTTTTACTTTAGATAATACCTATTTTGACTTTCAATGTAAATAATTTATTTATGGCATATTGAATAAAACTTTTTGATTTTGACTTTGACTTTGAGAGACGAAGGAAAAACATCGTGAGGAAACCTGAGCGTATGAGGCATTATACCCTCAACGCAAAAATCGCCAACCCGCATTGAGCACGCGTGGTGATTAAGCTCGAACTCTCTCTCAGAGAAGGCCTTTGCCCAGCTAGTGGGACATGTACATTTGTACAGGCTACATCTTACTTGAGAGACATTCGCTTCTTCGTTGCGACTTTCATGGCATAACTTTCAGGAAAAACTAATTACTTACTTAACAAAATATACATCGAAAAACAGACGACATCTCTGGCGACAGAAGGTCTGTGGATGCGTGCTATGCAGCGAGAGACCGAGGAGGATAGTGTGAAGGGGAAAACGACTATACCCAGCAGTGGGCTAATGAGGACTAACATTTTTATTATGATCTTGATTTAACAGTTAAGTTACACTGCTGGTAGTCAGCAGTTGCAGTTAAGTAACTTAGTCAGCCTAGCCCACAGGAAAGACGAGTCAATACGTGTTTTAAAACCTCTAAAACAATGTCCCAGGCACCGCAGCGCCGAGTGATCTATTCACCCATCTAGTGTGAGTGAAGGTACCACAGGACGCTACATAAATCATCTCACTACGTAGATGCAAAGGCCTTGATATTTTTTTTTACTCTGCTAAAACTGGTAGATTAGTATGCTAGTTTCTAGTTGACTCTACTGTTTGGTTGGTTCTTAATTTGAAGACACAGTAACTAATGTTGTGTCATTCATGCTAAATTGCTCACGGGTGTTTTATTTAATTAATATTATTGCAAAGCTTGTGATCGTGAATATTTTGTAGTAGACTCCTAAATAAAGGCGTTGTGCATAATTACCCAGCATCGTTGGTGGGGTCAACCGAGGTCAATCACAGCGATTCCATCCATTATCGGATAAAATTACAGGTGGCTTTGAGGAAAAAGTCAGCGTTGCGGTGCAGCTATGCCAAAACGAGCTTTTTTTATGATTTCGTGAAGTGGTACAAGCATACTAGCGCAGCCAATTAAAATAAACTGAGAGAGAGCTATGCTCAAAATAATACTACGCGACAGAAAACGAAACGAATGGATTCGACGAAAAACGGGGGTCAGAAACGTAGTTAGCTTTATCACACATAGCAAATAGATATGGTCAGAACAGCTATCACGAGTGCTAACTGTCATTGTCACTGAAAGTGATAAGTTGGATAAACAACCTTACTACTATAGTATAAGGATACATGACATACGTCCGGCAGACGTCCGGCACAGCTTTTTCGCACTCGTGGTAGATACTCAGGCCACATAGCCAAAAATGGAAAAGAACCGCTAAGTATACCAAGTGGGTTTTAGAGTGAAGGCCGTGGCAAAATACCAAGCCATGAGGCCACCCGGTTAGGCGCCTGGCGCCTGGCGCCTGGCGCCTGGCGCCTGGACTGGACTGGACAACGACTGCATGAGCAAGCCAGCAAATCGCCAACAAGGGATTTTTAGGAGAGGTATATGTCCAGAAATGGACCAATAGAGGCCAATGATGATGATGATGATGATGCGTGAATATCGCAAATAAAATTCATACTATTACCTAGTCATGTTTCGAGTTAATTACTCACAGTTGTAAAATGTGGAATTAGCATTCAGTTTTTATAAAAGAACTGGACAAACATAGTTTCCTCAGCTCAAAGATTATAGGTCTCCTGGGGTGATGTGGGCTTCGCGAGCCAGGGTCGTCACAGCGGACGGTGTATGAGGAAAGGAAGTGCGTATTATGCGCTGACATGTCGTGTGAATATGGCATTATTTATTTTGTTTTATTTGGACAACCTTCGATAAAGGTAGAATAGAATATTCAAGAAGAAGAAGGTACAATCATGAAAAAAAATTTATCAAAGCCAAACTTTGACCTTGTGACCTTGGCCGTCGGATGGTTAATTTATACATCTATACGTGATAGAGTCACACATATTGGGAAAAAAAGTACATATTTATAAAAGTGATGCACAGAGTGTAAATATAATATAGAAGAAACGTTTTCCAATAAAGTGCCAATAGTGGCATGCAATAATGGCATGCAGCATGAAGATGAGGATGGCGGAAGATAAATGAATGTTGAGTGCACTGCTAAAACCTATAATGATCTGTGATCTTTATTAGGGACCTGTCACTGAGGTTTACTTCTTGTCAAGATACCTATACGTAAATATTTTCACATAAAAAGTTCAACATTTCAACGCTGACACAGTGTTAAAATAGATAGACGGCCCACTGCAGTATAATAAAATAAAACAATTTCGTCGGGTGTTGGTTTAAAAAAAAAACCGGATTGTTACTAAATCTCTTCAAATGAACCTTCCCGAATACGCGTAAAAAATCTTCTGATCTACAACTTTTAATTATTGTAACATTTTATCTTTTAATTAAAATATAACTAAATATGTTTTTTTTTTTGAGTCCTTCGGCTGAGCGCTTCGTAATTGGTGCAGCCGGTAGGATAAAAAAACTGTTTGTCTGAAATGCAATTGATTCTGCAAGGAAATATATTACAGGTAAAATACTTACCATGGCCCTATCGCTATATGGTTCATGAGCAGACCTTTGATAGGAAACGGCGCAGAAGTAGAAGAAAAAGTTGACAGGTGGAGATGGCCATCTATGTAGTAAGTTGTTTGTACCGCTGACGACCTACTCTCGCATTTAAAAACCCCGTCACAGCTACCGTGGCCATTTTTATTTTGCGCATTATTTCCTCCGGCTTTCATAGCATCTGTTAGTATTTGTTTTCAGCCAAGCTCCGGGCCGCATACGAAATGTAAATCCGTGCATTTATTTGTGCTGACTCTTGTTGTAAAAATGTTTATATAAGTTTGGGTTTGGCAGTTGTGTCACTTATCCCATTTTATCCAAACTAATATTATTTGCGAAAGTTTGTCAGAGGGTGTGTATGTAAGGGTAAGAGGTTGTCTGAACGTGTTTAGGTATTTCACGCTGTAACGGCTAGACTTTCGATTTGGATTAGAATTTGGATTTTGAAATGTTTGGAATGGAGATAGCTTAGACATCAGAATAATTATTATGCATAATATCTATTATTACGCTTTCCCTCTTAGGAGCCAAGCACATAAATAACAAGATACTATTAACATGTTTCTGAAGTCCACGCGGAACGAAGTCTTGGTCAAAAGTATGGTAATTTATTTATAGTAATTTACTTCAATGATTAATGAATATGGACTCTACTTTTTATCGAAATCTGCAGTGAGAAAATAGCGGGAAAAAGCTAGTCGTTAGATAAAAGTACCCTTGACATCGCCTCCCGACAATTCGATTAATTAACACCTATACAGTGCTAGATTCAGAATTGCAATCCCACCCCTTTTTGTTTCGAGCGCGGCCGTATTGGAAACTGTTAAATTAATTATCGGCGAAATGCAATACGAGTTAAAACGCGATTCATTCGGATTTCGGTACCGATTCATAGGTGCAGTTCGTGAAGTTGGAAAGTTTAATGCTCGCACAGTAATAGTCAACAGCACGTAAACCTTGTTGCAAAGTCATCCGTAATGTAACTGAATAGAGTGCACGCGTGTAAGGGTCGTCGTGCTGTTGACTGTACTAAATAAGTAATTAAGATAAAATAATTGACTAACGTAAAAAAAATCGCATCGAAAGTTATTTGGTTCTGTAGCTCAATTGGTAGGGCACGAAAGGACGGAGGTTGCAGGGTCAAGTCCTGTCCCCGATGTTTTTTTATAAACCAGTGTTTATAAAAAAACGCTAGTGTTTAGTGTAACTGCCGCCGAGTAACGACATTCATTATTACAAAGTTACAATGTTTTCCTTGGAAATGTAATGTCCTGGGGAAAAAAAATTAATGGCCTGTCGCGGTTGAAATTTCGATTTTTTATACTTTAAAAGTTTAAATGTTTGGAATGAGTATCTTTTTTTTTTTCGTACAAGGCTGGGAGCTTATGCTTGGAATATTTACTTACTAATTTTGGGAGTAACACTGCTACAATTAGTATTGTCTTTCATACTTGACGTTGGACTGATGTTTTCATTTGCTTCGCGATAATTGGCCATTTGTCAGTTTGCAATGTTGCGTGGTCGCGCTCATTCATTTAACTATACCGACAGTTGAGGTTTTAGGGTTTTTAGGATTGTACGCTTTCAGTGACTTAATTAACGATATAATAACTAGTTCTACTACTAAAGAGCTACTGTCCCCCTGATAAAAAAATAATAATATTGACAACATTTTAGAGATTTGAAGTTTAACCCTGTACGTACCTGCCTATAATAATTATGTATTCTATGCCTGTACCTAATAAAAGTATTGACTTATGTATACTTAGGCCAATAGCGCAATAGCGGCCAAGCTGCGGCCAGGTCGCAGCGGCCAGTGAGATACACACATTTGTATGAAGTCGCCGTGGGCCGAGCGCACCTGGCCGCTGCAGCCTGGTGCGCGCGGCCCATGGCGATTTCATACTTATGTGTGTATCTCACTGGCCGCTGCCACCTGGCCGCCTAGTGCTCTATTGGCCTAAACTGTAGGATCACTCAGCAATCTGGACTATACATCTACTTACACTAGTTAAGGTAAGAATGATTAAAAAAGACCACGCCCACAGAAATCTGTGGTGACGCCTGTCACCACCAAGAAAAAAGATTCTGACTAATAATAAATTCCCATCGCTCAACTCTAACTCGAAGCATAATTAGAAAATATCAAAGAAGCTAAAATTTAATTGAAACTGCTCTTAAGGGCTTCAAATTAAGGTGTAATTAAGGGTATAGATCTATAAGTAATTTCTTAATTTTTGTTAACTGTCAAAGGCAGAACTTTCAGCGAGACTTTTCGTGTCGTAAAAATGGAGTCACAAAAAAAAGCGCAGAAAGTCTCCTACTTGGAAGTGAATAATCATGGATGCGTGCGGAATCAGAATGGGATAATACGTTTTTGAACTGAATCGAAAATGACAGTTCTCGAGTAGCGTCATTAAAAAAAATGTTAGTTCTACGTTCTATTATAGGGTTATGAAATTGGAAATACACAAAAATGTTTAATGGTTGTAATCTAAAAGGATTCAATGTTATTGCATTAATGAATAAAACGTGATAAAACTCGAGCAGACACCCACGCGCACAGAAAACACAAGTTTCGACGCGAGTTTGCCATAGACAACTAGAGTTTGCCGAAATGCTGACGCTACAGGACCGCGAGCTTCTCAGTTCCAAAAGGTATTATCCCATTCTGATCCCGCACGGATTATAAGTACCTAGTCGAAGAGTCGCTCTTTCTCTGTAATTAGGTGATATTGGACCTAATTAAATATAACAAAATTTTAATAATTAAATCGATTACTTTACACCTCGTTAAGTTAGAACTGGACTCTGAAAACACTAAAACTTAAACAGGAAAAGTGGGAGAAAAATCACGAAACGCTACCTTTTACTTGTGCGTGGGAAGCCTATATCAAAACAAACTTTTAAATTTCTACCTAGTATTGAGAAGAAATTTTTATAACGTAGGTATCTACGGCCCTATAAATGGGTCTCCCGATTTCTGGAGTGGAAACCTTTGCGTCCTTTTTTGTGTCGTGTGAACAACAAAAACAGTAAATTGAGCATAGAGCCGAGTACGACAGTCATGTGCTAGCAGATCCTCGTGTTGTGGTTTTTAAACCAGGAATGTAACGGACTATGTATTTAAACCAGGAATGTAACGGAGCCTCCGCATGACATCTAACTTCGTTTACGCAACGACCGAAACGGAGGTTTAGCGGAGTTATGAATGATGGAGAGAAAGAAATGAAAATTGATGCGCGCGCGTCGCGAATCGCGATAGCAATTATTTTGAACTCGGACAGATCAAGCGGGGTGAAGTCAGTGTATCGCGAGGGTGGCAAAAGCAGACAGAGAGTGGTGGCCAACAACTGCTCCACGTCTGGTGAATTATATCATCACATTAAAAAAAAGACAATTTTCGGACACATACTTAGTTTGTAGAGGACCTGTCAGACTAGAAAAACGAATTATGACGGGTAAGTTGGAGGGCATGAGGGCTCGAGGCAAACCACCCACTAGATGGACGGATAGTATGACTAAAGGTTAGTACGAAAAATAAAACACCTGTAGATCCACATCGCCAGTAATAGAACTCAATGTAGAATAATTCTGCTCTCCGCCACCTTCAAGAGATCACGATTCTCAGCATGTATGGATAGTGAAAAAATCTGAGTAAGTAGATATTGTAGTCACGTTTAGTCATGCCGATTGTGCTCATAAAGGTGGCATGACAAAAACGGTAAGACCGCAAGTCGCTTTTCGCTTATGCCCGCCCCACGCTCACGCATCGCTTCCGGTCCTGTAACTTTGTTTACGTGAAATAAGTCGATTTAATAAAACAGCGTCGAGCTCCCGAATAGCCCCAGGTGACGGCCTCGGAGTGATATCGTGATAAATTTTATTGAACCGCTGTGTTTTTTGCATACATGTCGCAGGAAAGTTGCGATACCGTAAACTTGTAAGTACCCTAGGAAATGTGTAAGAGGAAATCTATAATTAAGGTACCACTGACTCGCGAGATTAAGCATGTAGCTCAAATAAAGGATTTTGGTCATCTTCGTCTAAAGGGGCGAAAATGAGGGATCAAGGAATCTCCGTAACTGTTTATACTCTAAACTAGGTTCGTTAAACAATATTGAGGTAGGTATGCATTTGAGTATCATCCTCCTTTAAATGATATCCGGGAACAAGCGGCAACAAAAAAAAAAAAGCTTAGGCCTTTGCATCTGCAGATGAATTGATGTCTAGATTACTCAAGATAAATGTCCTGAAGCCCTATCCTTAAAAAGAAATTGCTGGCCGCTAAAACACGACATTAATGATTTTTTTATAACTTTGCTGTCGCCTAATCAAGTAGCCAAAATGCAGACTTTGCTCAAAGAAGGTACCTAATCAAAATAATGACCACATTTAACGAACGTTTTAAGTCAAATATGTTGATGAATGAGAACCTTTATGAATCTGTCGTCTTTTTTTTATTTTCCCGCACGTCGAGACTGCGCCGCGCCACCGGTCACTCTTTGTTTGTTTGTTTGATACACTTTATTGCACACAAAAATAAAAAACTTAAATAACATTATAGTGAGAAACCGTGTACAAGGGCGGACTTATTTCTAAAGAAATTTCTTCCAGCCAGCCTCTTCGAGCTTCACATTACTTACATCTTTAGAAGATAAAAAACACCGGAAGCTTTTACACAAAAACACTTTCTCAATTTAGATACTCTTTCGGGCCGAGGTGAATTTTTCAGTGGCTCCTGCCGCTGTGTCCGTGCATGGTGCATAAATCAGCAAATGGATTCCGCGGCATGGGTTAAAAGGATACGGGATACGGCCCTCTACGGGTCATGGTAATAGCATGGGGTGACAAACACTTGGTGTTCTTTTCCAACAGTGACGTGCATGAGCTCTTACCTAATTGATTGCAAACGCACTGAGGTGTGGAATCACGCGTTTTCATACCTTCCAATTTTATTGCGATCTTTTGAGTAGTTTTGACGCTCTGAATCGTTGCGTTGTTATAAAAATTGCTCGTTTTGGTGTAGAAAGGGGCCAATGTGACGGGAAATTATTCAATTCATTTACCTTTACGCCTTCTCTGTCTCCTACGTACAAAGTGTGTCTTTCAGACTGAATTTCTAGACGAAGTATCTACCTAAATATTATTCGAACTGTGTTTCCGGAGCTAGTCGCGTATTCAGAATACACGTTATCAGCAGTATACCCGTTTTCAGAAGAAAAAAAAAAACGCAGTTCTTTTTTCTCCACTGATGGCGCTCATCCTAATACGGCACTTTATGGCAGTCATTTGAAATTTCACCAGTGTTGCCAACGGTACGACAAATTACCTTAAACTGTAATAATCATAACCAGAACATCAAGTTATTGCTTGCGAATTTTATGGCATGGCCATTTTGAAAAGTATTTTTACGGTTTTCTCTCACTCAACTCGAAGTTTTTAAACTTCCTTCTCTTCCCACCCACCATAGTATTAAGGTTGGACGATAGCAACGTGGCGGGAAATTCAAAATTTTCACATTTTTTTACATTTTGTAGCTAAATTGAGCTATTTTTGTTCAGCGATTTTTCGTTCGCGGCAATAACGTAGTATTCATTTCATTATTGTAAACAACAGAACAACAATAATTCAGCCGATTATGTGTTCTGGTCATCAACAAATTTTTTGGGCAGTGCCACTGCTTCGTAGACCAGGGGCCTTAGCCTGTAACGCCATGGTACCAAAATGGGCTCTCAGTTGACGGCTTCAATTACGATTTACTGTCGGTCCTTTTAATCATCTTTTAATGTTTTTATAGTACATATAGCAAATAATATTCTGATTCTAGAGGATTACTTCTCTGGTTGTAGGAGAAAAACGAGTAAACCCCGGTTTTGTCCTTCTGCTGGGACGCCATCCACACGCCATAACGTTACAGGCTAAGGCCCCAGAACATATAATCGGCTGAGCTATAATATTGTTGTTTTGTTGTTTACAATAATCAAAGGATACTTTGTTATTGCCGCGAACGAAAAATCGCTTAACAAAAATAGGTCAGTTAAGCTACAAAATGTAAAAAACTGTGAAAATTTTGAATTTCCCGCCACGTTGCTATCGTCCAACCTTAATACTATGGTGGGTGGGAAGAGAAGGAAGTTTAAAAACTTCGAGTTGAGTGAGAGAACTTCGTCCAACCTTAATCTATGTATTACTTTATAATCTGCGAATCTGTGGGGAAAAGCGTTATTTGACTGCCGTATTCTGCGCCATCTATGAAGCATTTTAAAATCAGCTTTAAGGTGAAATACGTCTCACAACTAGCGCCGCCAATGGAAAAAAAATCATATCTTTTTTTTGGATGCGTTTTTAGCAAAAAAACGCTCCTGCGATTCCTCAACGCGAGGCTTAACTATTTTTAGGACCTAAGGTTTGGATTCGAGATCCTAGAACTTAAGAATGCAATCGATTCTCGCCAAAAGTGGCCACTTTTGGCGAGAATCGATTGCATTCGTAGGAAATCCAATCTTGGAATCCAAACCTTAGGTCCTAAAAATAGTTAAGCCTCGCGTTGAGGAATCGCAGGAGCGTTTTTTGCTAAAAACGCATCCAAAAAAAAGATATGATTTTTTTTCCATTGGCGGCGCTAGTTGTGAGACGTATTTCACCTTAACTCTCAGTTGATCGGGTTTGGCCGGTAACATATACAAACGTGGACGTGGCAACAATCAATAATTCTACAAACTGCATTATGGGACTGAGATGTGAGACGCGCGAATCGTGAAATGTGTAAACAAAGGTGTTCTTCTCTCCTTTGAATAGAGAACCTTATTCTCTTACACCTGCGAGAAACAGTTTTGTTTTCGTTCCTGACACCTCATTCGTCTCATCTAATGCCTTCGGAAACGGGTCAGGCGAGAAGACAATAGTTTTCCGCGATTATACTCGTATGTTGCTTTAAAAAATTGGTGCACCATTTTCTACCTCCCGGGAAAACCGGGATTTCGGGGAAAACCGGGATCCTTGGTTTTCGATAAAATGGAGTGGTAATAAATACTTTATCGGATAGATAGGTAGGTACGCTTTTGTACACGTTATAATTTATTTAAAAAAGTTCAAATTCGGGTTGAATTGTTATTTGTTTAGTCAAGTAGACTATAGGAATATAATTATCTAGGTACTTAACGTATAGAACGAGATAATGCGACCTAATTCAAAGTATTTGATTAATAAATACGTGAGGCACGGCTTTTGACGGAAATATTAAGCCGAATATTCATAGGAATGCTTAGTATTTTGCGTATTTTGCGTAGACCGCCATTTCTCAAACGCCGTACCTATTACATTAAGGCCCGGTTTCTGAATTGAGAATTCTACTAAGCAAAAACTTAACTACGTATCGTTCTGTCACGTTCTTTTGTGAGAAATCCGCAGAGGCAGAACAATATTTAGGCACTCGCTTAGCGAATTTCTCAAATCAGAAACCGGCAGTAAGAAACTCACTTTTGATAGTTTCAAAGACGTCGAGAAAAAACTGTTTTTTTCCTAACAACCTATTTAAAAACTACTGACTGTCCGACTAAAGTCATCTTCATAACTTGAGATGTTGACGAGTTTTTCTTGCCACGTACAGCCGTCTATTTTATAGGCCAATTTGATGAGTCTGCTAATATACGAGACGTGTGAGTGACGGTGCCACTGGACGCTGTATAAATCATCTCATTATCTACGTAGATGCAAAGGCCTTAGTTTTTAATACACGACACATTTAGCATGAGAATGTAGTTTCGAGTGTAAGTAGAAAATGCAAGCAACCAATTTTAAGATTGCAGGTTGCGGGTCAAACCTAATTCCATTTTAAGCGTATTTTCTCATACCGTTCCGTCCACTCGCCAACTAACCGTTTTGGGCGGCTACAAATTTAGCTCAAAGTCTGACCACAGGGGCAGAATTGCAGTGGGACTAAACTACACTTACATGGCTGCCAGCGAGCTCGTATTTAACATTATTATTTCTACTGTGGCGACGGAGCGCAGGGACCCTACTTCCAACGTTTGAAGTTTAGTTTTTGGCTTATATGGCTGTATTTATGTGCTTACTTTTGTGAATTTCTCTGTGTGGACTAGTTAAATTATGACATTTTATGTGACATTCTATTAGTCTGTCTTTCTTTGACGTTGCGTCGAGCTACAGTTAATTCAAGCTCGCGATTATCGAGCTAACGTTTATTCGGGCTTGCGTTTTTCGACTTATCGTTGATTTGAACCTGCGTTTTTCAACCAAACGTTCATTCGGGCCAATGTGATTCGAGCTTTTGTTTTTCGGGATTAAGTAGTGGACTCGAATCGAAGATGCAAATTAGGCACCAACAACAACTTGTAAGTTGAACCATTATGGCACTTTTGAAAGCCAGACGTTTGATTCTATTGAAATTATCTAGCATCTAATGGAACCTCAATTTAGATGAAACAGGTGAAGTGCCCACTCAGACTTCGATGTGCTTGACATGTTTAGATGGAGTAAGCTTTATTGCCCGGCTGCTGTAGATACGGTAGTCGGCCTAGCCCATAGGAAAGACAATGGCAATACGTGCGGAGCCAACCTTTTGAGCCAACCAATCATTTACAGTTTGAGAATGGTATTGACAGGTAGGTACACATGACAGCACGTAAACGCTTTCATTGCAATATCGCCCGTAGAGTGCACGCGTGTAAGCGTCTACGTGCTGTCTTGCGTACTTCAAATGTACGGTATTACAAATTAACTAACACAGCTTCCTAGATAGATAGACAGAGATAGAGAACACTTTATTGTACACCAGAAAAAATAATTACATGAATTTTCTTAACCTAAAAGTACAGATGGCGGTCTTATCGCTAAAAGCGATTTCTTCCAGACAACCTTTCGATGGACTGGATAATTAAAAATAGTGAAGGTAGTAGATGTACATAAATAACAATAATAAGATTAGATAAAGACATTCTTTTAAGTATTAGGATAAGTTTAAAGTTTAAATAAGTCTCTGTAATTTAGTTTAGAATAATATTTTTACCTCAACAGGCAAGCAACAAGTACCTATCTTTAAGATTAAAATAGGGGCTTGCTGAAAAACAGCGCTTTGCATGTGCCTACATGCTTAGCTTAATGCTGAGCCTGCTCCCTTTGATGCCAAAGCATACTCTACACTAGTTATTGTTTAAGTATTAAATATTACCTTAATATTAAGCTCTATTTTTAAGTTGGCATCAATAAAGTGATTTGTATTTGTTTTTGTATTTGATATAAACTAGTGGTTCGCCCCGAACTATGAACTCGCGACCCCATATCTCAGAAACCCCTCGACCGATTTGGCTCATGTTCGAACTTAAAAATTCTCTTGGCCTCATTTACCTGCCTACCAAATTTCATGACGATCCGACTAAATTTACTCAAGTTATCGTCGAACGAACATTCATACATACATACATACATACATACATACATACATACATACATACATACATACATACATACAAACGCCGGATTGTTCCAGTAGACTCGGAGAACTTCGCTCGCTTCGCTCGCTCGTTCAATTAATATAATACTTAGAAATCAGTGCATACAAAGAAGAAGTAAGTACCTAGTAGGTAGTTAAAGATAAATGAATATAAATGTATCAATAAATAAATACAAATACCATACACACTAGTATATCAAAATATTTATTATACAGGGCGTCCCACGGCTATGCCACATGGAGGGAAAGTACCTTAAATATTGTAGATGGAACATTTTACTGAAAGAAGACATTATTTTAATTTTAAAAACAATTTAAACTGCATTCATAGATATTGTAATAATTACATGGTTGAACCGGGAATCGAACCCGTTACATGAGAAAAAATTATTACCCTGTAGTTTTATCATACCGATCGAAAGATTTCATGATAAGGATAATTTTTTGCTAAATAACATAGTGCCTGAAATAAAAGGAAGACCATGAATTTTAACATTTACCTGGTAGTATGCAACAAATCGAGCCGTATCCTGAGCCGAAAGACGCGTAAAATTTTGTCCATCGCAATGCAGCTGGGTGATGATTATAAAGAAATAATTCAAAAATGTGTTTCATTTTCATACCTTTAATCTTTTGGTACTGTGATTTTCATTGATAAATTGATTAATGTTGTATTAAAAATTTTAAAATTCATGGTCTTCCTTTTATTTCGGACACTATGTTATTTAGCAAAAAATAATCCTTATGATGAAGCCTTTCGATCGGTATGATAAAACTACAGGGTAATATTTTTTCTCATGTAACGGGTTCTATTCCCGGTTCAACCATGTAATTATTTCAATATCTATGAATGTAGTTTAAATTGTTTTTAAAATTAAAATAATGTCTTCTTTCAGTAAAATGTCCCATCTACAATATTTAAGGTACTTTCCCTCCATGTGGCATAGCCGTGGGACGCCCTGTATATTCCTAACTAAAATAGATACATATTATACGATATTATAAAAAAAAGGTATGGTATGACAGACGGAAGCAAGCTCATTAGCATGGGATAGTGTGCTCTCTCGCTCCGATAATATTAAAAATATGTATTGAGAGGGACTCGGGAGGCAGCGGTGTATGAACCTGTTCGGTTCCGGCGGTGGAAGAAGAGTATTTTTTAAATATTGTTTAGAGCTAATACCAAAACCAAATAAGTTGTTAAAACATTTCAATTTTGAAATTATAAAATAAAAATTGTTTATTTCAACTTTTTTTACAAAATTGACATCCTGTTGACCAGTAGGATACACTCTGTAAAAAGAGTTAGGATGTTTTGTAACACCTTTTATAATTTCTAAATAGCTTTTTTCCTGAAACACGTCAACTTTTAATGTGATTTCCAACAACTGTTTGTTCGACGAATTTTCGAAAAGCTTGATACATTTTATTTGTTGAACGTTTCTTAAGGGTGGCATTAATATTCGTCATCTCAAGATCAAGCTCAAGCAGGTGATCTCAGAAAACAAAATGAATCGAGCTTGAGTAGCTGTCAACATCTATCTATCTATATATATAAAAAATGAATCGCCGTGCATTAGTCTCGCTAAAACTAAGAAACGGCTTGACCTATTTGCATATTTACTGTTTTGTTTAGTTCACCATAGTTCAGGGTAGGTTTAAAAGCAAAGAAATATGGGAAAAGTTAAAGGATTAGCAGAAAAACGGAAGAAATAAAAATTGGTCATTTTGTATTGGAATCGCGATTTTTGTCGCGGAGAGTCAAACTATTTCAGGTGATACGAAGTTCACCGGGTCAGCTAGTAATTAATAGACACTAGCTTGAGTTTGCCATTGACATTAGCCTACTTGAGACCTTGGCTAATGTCAAGCTCAATGTGTCTTCTTCTTCTTATCGTGTCGGTGACGTGTCGTTGTCTGTCATATTTTATTGGCCCAGAATTCGACCACGCGTATTTCGGCGTCTGTTTCAGTGAACAGCACCGAAACATTTACATTTCTATTGCAAAGTCTCCTGTAACCCTTATTCTAAAAAAAAAACACAAAGTTGCTAGCACTCATCATCATCATCATCATCATCATCAGCCCACCGCTGCCCACTGCTGGGTATAGGCCTTTTTCCCCTCGCGCCATCTCTCGCGGTCCCTCGCCATCCGCATCCATGGACCCTCTGCCGCCATAACGATGTCGTCCGACCATCGGGCTGCAGGTCTTCCTACCGACCTCCGTCCAACTCTTGGCCGCCACTCTGTCAATGCCCTAGCACTCAAAACAGTTTATTTGCTTGACAATTTAGCTTTTAAATCTAAAATATGCGTTTTTCATACGTACCTAGGTATTATTTGTCGGAAAAAAATATTTACATTTTTCCGCCAATAAACTGGTTTTGAGGACAAGCAACTGTACGGATTTTTTAAACAGAATAAGCACACGTATGCGTAAAGGTCGACGTGCTTTCGACTGAACCGGAGTTAGCCCCCAACATATTTCGCAGGTTTGTTCCGAACTCGACGGTCTTTAAATAAAGCGCTTTTCGGTTTCATTACATCTTATTATTCCGAACGCGTTTCGCGATCTTTTGGGCTCAACGAATTCTTCGTGTTGTAATTTCTTTTCTTGATTAAATTCGCCCGTTTGTTCGTAGGCCTACTCACTTGCTGAGGGTGATGTAGTTGTCGTAGTAAGGATTTTCTTAAAAAAATGGCAAGAATAAATTCTTCATACCGGAAGGTCCTAGGGGAAAATGGCAAAATTGTGAGTAATATGAAAATGTATTTCGACAATAATGTCATGAACCCAGCGGTCCCAATATTCACCAATACATTGCCGTATCAATTTCACTATGGGTATGAAAATAGAAAAACGTTTCTGTAGTACGTTATGATTTTTTATCGTTGTTGGCGCTACTTAGCCCTTATTAAAGCCGGGCAGACATTTTGCCAATTAAAACTGGATTGCGCTTCTATTCGTACCGGACATTGCAGCAAGCTATTCTTCGTACGATGTCGCCGTATTTCTGTTGAAATATTGTGAACGGAAACCCTACTGGGAAAACCTAAGAAATTTCTTTAGTGGGAAATTATCATAAAAACACGTGTTTCATTACTCAATCATAGCAAAGTTTTCCGTTTCGCCCGTCAATAACTACCCAGTTTCATTACAACGTGCTGTTTTATTCAGCTTTAAAATATAAATCTCATTTCGTTTTCCAACTGTTTAATTTCCTCTCCACGCCTCTTGACTGATATAAATATTTTTAGATTTCCTGGGCCTCTTAATTGAATTCCTTTTTTAAAAGTCTGCACGTGACCTTGTTCGGAAAAACGGTGTCGGTGGGGTTTTTAAAAGCGAATACGTCTAAAATTTAGACGACTAATTCGCTAGCTGAAGTCTGCTAATTAGACATGAAGAAAGTCTCCTTATTCGATAGCTAGGTTATTAAAATTATTTGGCGATAGAGATTTATTTTATGGAATTTAATAGTCGTTGCAAACTCCAAGCACACTTAGACAGGAAATATTACTGATAGATTTAAAGGTTTGCTTTAAAAATACTTACTTGGTACGCACTTTTTTAAAGCACTAACTGGTTCAGTGAATTTTTCAACCTTTAGGTGGGACAATAGCAACGTGGCGGGAAATTCAAAATTTTTTACAGTTTTTTTACATTTTGTAGCTAAACTGAGCTATTATTGTTCAGCGATTTTTCGTTCGCGGCAATAACATAGTATTCTTTTCACTATTGTAAACAACAGAACAACAATAATTCAGCCGATTATGTGTTCTGGTCTACGAAGCAGTGGCACTGCCCAAAAAACTTGTTGATGACCAGAACAAAAATAATCGCCTGAATTATTGCTGAATTACAATACCTAATGAAAAAATTACTATGTTATTGCTGCAAACGAAAAATCGCTGAACAAAAATAGCTCAATTTAGCTACAAAATGTAAAAACTGCGAAAATGATGAATTTCCCGCCACGCTGCTATCTTGAGGGGTTTCACATAATTTGCTAAAATTAGCAGGTTTTGAACGAGTAATTTTCGTATTATAATGCTAAATAAGCAATTATGAAGTATTGTTTCAAGAAGCTCAACCTTTAATAAAGGTATTTGTCAAGTTAGTTTATGAAATTATATCGTATATTATGTATAATAGACAAAATAGCACAACATGTTTTGTGAAAAATGCGCGCCGAGGTATCTTCAGACACGTAATTATACTATTAGAAGTTGTAAAAATCACTAGAAAAAAATACTCAGGACTGGGACCTATAAATCTTTTTGTATTTAATAAGTCACCTTTCAAATATTCGATTGACACAAGCTTAAAAAAAAACGTGAAGAAGTGCGAATTTCTCCCATTTTAACCTCGATATTTTACAATTTCTAAACATTATTATCGATTTAAATTTGTACCATAAGGTACTAGAACTCATCCTTAACAGGAGTTTAATAAAAAAATACATATTTTTAAATAATTGCAATGGAAAATTTTTTTTTTACTTTCCTATATCGCACATGAATAGTCAGAGGGTATTATCTCAAAAAAGTGAGTTTCGAGAAAAAGCGTTTTGAATATTTGAAAATTCGTTACATTTGATGCAGGCCACAAATTGATAACTTTTTGTATTTGCGTTGTAGGTTGACTCTTTCTCTGCATGATTCATGAAAAAAATAGAGTTTAAAAGAAGTAGATTAATAGTTATACTGTTTTTCCTGACACTCTATCGAGATAATACTGTATAGCCTGACAAAATTAAATTAATTTGTATTTATGACTCTATAGCCAGTTTTTTTTTGCAATTCTAATGTATTATTTCAAAATAATACAGGTCTTTTTACCTGAATTTGAAAATTTTATCTTTTAAAGTGTATTAAAATAAATTTGTAATCATGAAAGCAGACTTTTGTTATCATTGACAGTAGTTTTCTTAAGTAATCATCAAGTAAATAACAAAATAAGTCACATATTTGCCAACAAACAAAAATTGGTATAAATAATTGGGTATTTCAGTCTTCAATAAAGTACTTAAACTAACACAATCTAAGTTAGTTTTAGATCGCTTATAATTTAATTAAATTAATTCATTTCAAATAAACTACTTCCTCTGTGCTATTTACTTTAAGAAAAAGTTATTAAAGGTAGTCGTTTTTAATTAAAAATCTAGGATCAATCAATAATTCTAGCGAGGAAACATGGAGGCGACCCACAATCAGTAATTTTAGACCTGCCCCCTTAGCACGCTACCATTTTGCCTACTCTCAACTGTCACCTTAGCCGTTTAACACTACTGAGGTGACAGTTGACAGTGGCTAAGGTGACAGTTGAGAGTAGGCAAAATGGTAGCGTGCTAAGGGGGTAGGAATAGCTGACACAAAATTGTTAGTCAATTGGTTTCGAACTCAATTTATCGAAGTGCGAGACTTAGAGAGAACCTCCTTGACGAAGAAAAACATGACTTGGCCTCATATTTTTACTCACTCATCACTGTGGCTCCTAAGATCCCCAGTGCAAGACGATTCCTACGAAAGATTAAATTGATCAAATTCGATGAATTTGCCAAATATGACAGGATTATGTTTGTGAATTTGTAGTAGCAATTACCTCTCGCTGACTGTGAAGGGAAACATCGTGAGGAAACCTGAGCGTATGAGGCATTATACCAAAAATAGCCAATCCGCATTTAGCACGCGTAGAGAGAGAAGGCCCAGCTAGTGGGACATGTACAGGCTACATCTTACTTTTTTTCTTACGCATAAATTCTTGTACGTATTACGCTGTTCAACATTGAGGCAAAATCTATCTATATCTATATCTATACTTATAATAAAACTCTAGCGAAGTTAATTCTGTACATTGAATATTTTTGGAAAAAAACTAGCAGGGGTTACTAAGTAAACTATACTGAATACAAAAATGCAAAAAAATCGGTCTATGTCTGTCTGTCTGTCTGTCTGTCTGTCTGTCTGTCTGTCTGTCTGTCTGTCTGTCTGTCTGTCTGTCTGTGTGTTACCTCATCACGCGAATACCGCTGAATAGTTTTCAGTCAAATTTAGGACCGTGATAATTCATGGTTCTGGGCACAATCTAGGCTATCCGATGTTCAGAATACATTGCGGGTTGCAATTTTAACTTCGTTTTTTGTAAGAAATATTCATTATTTTGATATAGCTTCTTGAGAAGATATGTTAATAACGTGATACTGAACACATTTTTGAAAAAAAAAAAAAATCTAAAAAAAAAAGTCCGACTTGGAACCTCATTTTCTCGGAAACCGTTGATTTTCTAGGCATAGTTCCTTGGGCAAAAATGTTCGTTATGATGGGGACTATAATACTCCGTGTAATTTTAGTGGTTTTAAAGCCGAAGGTATTTTGTTGCACTGGTGATTCTGAGCCAAATTACAAAATTTCATTCCAATACGCCCGAAAAAAAATTACTTTTCCATACAAATGGTGTCGATTGACGATTGCCGTTTGTATTGGGAAGTGTTTTTTTTTTCGCTCATTTTGAAGTAAAATTTTGGAATTTGGCTCAGCATCACGAGTGAAACTAAATACCTTCCCACTTTGTTGGCGGTCTTTTAACACCGCTCGGTATTCAATACAAGCACTCGCCGCAAACAATAATTTTGCATTCTTGCATAACAAATAACTATTGTTTACCATTGAGCGGGATAGACAGAGTTATTAGCCGTATGCTTTGCTTGCTGGCTTAGCATGAGAATGAGTAAGACCTTATCTATGGGCTTATAACTTTATCTATCCCACTCTACGTCGAGGGTGATACATATAAACCACTTTACTTCCTAAGCAATTCTTATGCTAAGCTTCCTGGTATCTTATCACGGGCGATACCTTAATGTAAACAATACATATTTATTATTAAATTTATAAATGTATTGCTTAGATTAGGGTTTTTATTCTATTTTATTCTATTGCTTTCTTTTGAGCCCTGCTACCGCAAGTTAAGAAATAATAACTATTAAATTAAAATACCCCCGACATTTTAGCTTCAAATAAGCATATTTAATAAATAGCTGAACCAATTTTGACAAAACATAACTAAGAACATTCGCTAGAAAACCTGCTTTCAAATTTAAAAAAAAACCTAAAGCTTCCAAATCGTTCACCCATTTAAGAGCTACGGTGCCACAGACAGACACACCCTCATAAACACATACCTATACAGACACACTCACAAAGCTGTCAAACATATTATTATAACACCCCTCTTTTATGGTCGGGGGTTAAAAAAAATCTTCCTTTTGAGTTTTCCTCCACAGTCGAATTTAAATTAAATGTCAAATGTGTAAAAACGCATACGAAGTCGCGGGCACAACTAGTTATAAGATAAACCTTATAAGCAGTCCTAAATTACCCTTTAGAGAATAGACCCAGACCAAATTGTCGATCCGTCACGGTTGCTTGGGCAAAAGAATGCCTTCAAGCATCGCGCTGCCAGCGTTCCTGTCCTCGGTCGACAGCACGATCGACCTAATCGGCCAGGACCGCTTGGCCAGACATGGCAGGCCCAAGCCAGGATCTGCGGCTGAATCTGTTCCGGGTCCCTGCTTAGCCTAGCCTAGCATGGCATAGCCAGAGACAATGGCAATAGGCCTGATGGGGTGACGCTCACTGTGGCGGTCGCTGGTTTGGGACACTACGTATTTATTTACGTATAAAAGTGGCCTCCTGCCGCACCGGCGGCGTTGGTGCGGCTACAGCGGGGTACAAGAGGCACAAATATGCAGTCCTGGTACAGGGCTACATATTTGCGCCCTTCGGCGTAGAGACCCTCAGGTACCAGGTGCGCGAAAACTCTCTCAAGAGATTTCGTTGTGCCTGGTTGACGCCTCGAGTGTACAGAGGGCTGGTGCTTACCAAGGGCAAAGGCTGAGCCTCGCCATCCAGTGGGGCAACGCCGCCAGCCTACCCTACCGAGCGACGTTGGCGATCTGGCTCAAATATTTTACCTATGTTAGGTTATTCTTAAGTTAGCAATGCAAAAGTTGGTGATCTGGCATAATATCCGGGGAAATTAGAGGCAGAAATTCTCCAGATGGACGATAAGTTGGGTCGGCTTATTTATCATCACAGTCTTCTTACGCTATTTCCAGGTCTTCAGCACTATTATCTACTTTGATAGCGGGATTGGCAGCAAAAAACACCTTCCTTGCACAAGAATTTAGAATTTATTATCGGTCAAAAGGGTATTATTCGGTTTACAACAAAAAATATTACAAAAAAAAACTGGACAGAGAGTAGTATCTAGAAGAAACCGATGGCAATATGGTATTAAGTCAATATAAAACCAATGGTATTTAGAAAGTTGTGAAAAAAAATCGGTCTATAGAGTATTAAGTCAAAATAATACAAATGACGAATTATTCAAAATAGGCTAAAGAGTATTAACTAAAAGATAATACGCTCTAGACTGCTCACATTTTAACTTTTTGTAGTAATTATTGACAGAGCACCTGTCATAACTTGAAATAACACGAGTGACCCGTCAATTTCGGATGGCGCTTAATGGCTAACTAAAATGTGACAGTCTTGCCTGCTCGAATATATCGCAAACCAAATTGGAAGACAGTCGTAAAGCTCCGTTTCTCGGCTTTAAATTAACCTACAGATATGGCTGTCTTGCCAGATTGTAGAGAAAAATTTTGCGAACTCGAATCCGTCGTAAAAAAAAAATTGCATTTTCCGAGATAATACCCTCTGACTATTCATGTGCGATATATTCTGCTGTAATCGTGCGCGTCGATCAGTGTCGCGCGAAGCGCCGTTCGAGTAGGACCTACGTCACTTTTCTCGCCGATGACAGTTGCATATTTTACGAATTTAGTGAAGCGCGTGCAACCGCAATTGACTCGTTTTGATACTTTTCAAGTAAGTACTTTTCGAATTTGTTATAACATTATTATATTATTGTATCCATGATATTATTGTATCATTCTAATACATTATTATCTTTCATGATGTTTTCAGCTATGGGACGAAAACATAATACATACCGTTTTTTGTTGAATAAAAGAAAGCGTAAAAATACTGAGTCTTTACTGATTGCAAGACAAGCAAAGTACGTACCCATCGGCTCTAATCTACTTTAATAAGTTATGTAGTTAGTAGTGTAGTTAGTTTAGTAGATTGAGTCTCTTCTATTACGGTCTTTTCCGATTTTAATGATTGTAAAGTTTTATTTTTACTATATATCATTGCAGGATGAAGAAAGGACCAACTAACAACAGCGTTTCCGAAGTTGATATTACGGATCCATTTCCCAAGGAAGAAGAAATATTATGTATGGTAAGATTTTTGAATACACCTTCAAATAAAAGTGGTGGGACCATCTACCCTCTTGCTTTTAGTGACCATGGCCATTATAATTTCTCTAAGTTTTACTTTATTTACAGGATGTTGCTAATGATTCCAAACCAGAAAAAACTGATGGAGTACTGATCGTGACATCGGAAGAGAAATGCCAAAACTCTAATTTGATTGATGTAAGCATTTTTTATTTATTTAATGTTTTCATTGCTTACTAGTCCACTTTTTTTATTCAAATGAATATTATATTTTTTTTTATAGAACAATGCAAATGAGTCCACTGATACGGATGAGTTTGTCGTGGTTACCGAATCTTCAAGTGCCATAATTGTAAGTAAAATATTTTTTAACTATAAGTAGTGGTGTTGTGATAAAGGACGATGAAAAAGTACATAACTATCCTAAGGAGATTAAAAACTTTAAAAACCGCACATTTATTCAGTAATGTCCTATACGAACAAATTATTTTCATTGCTTACTAGTCCACTTTTTTTATTCAAATGAAAGAAGGTGGTTAATTAATTTAATATTTTTATTTTATTTTATAGAACAATGCAAATGAGTCCACTGATACTGATGAGTTTGTCGTGGATACGGAATCTTCAAGTGCCATAATTGTAAGTAAAATAAATTCTAACTATAAGTAGTGGGGTTGTGATAAAGGTCGATGAAAAAGTACAAAACTACCTATTCTAAAGAGAGTAAAAAGTCGAAAATGTTCACATATCAAACACTAGATTTGGATTAGAGCTATCTAACAAAGCTAATTTCGTGTTGATAGCCATAAAAGTGTGGAAAATTTAGTTGAAAAAAAAATGTGACCAAATTTTTTTGAATGAAAATATTTCCTAAACTATAATGAATATCAACACGAAATTAGCTTTGTTAGAGAGCTCTGAAACAATTGATCAAAACTTGTTCTATCTACTCACTGACCAACATCAACGTGCCATTCTGTAGGTATAACTGAAAATTAATCATAAAAAATCGCAGTATTCATAAAATTGTTTTTTTTTTTTCAGCAAAATTTTGCTATAGAAGGAAGACGAATAATTGATTTTCAATATTTTTGGAGTCAATTACTTGAAATTGACAAGCACAGCGAAAAATTTAACTGCAAATTAAATTACCTTACAATCACATCAGAAAAACAGCATGGTTTTAAATCATCATTTCTTATGAAATGTTCATTCTGTGGATCTCAATTTATTTTAGAGACGTGTAAAACTGAAGAACAACAGCTTGATGTCAACGTTAGTACCGTATCAGGTGCAATCGTTACAGGTATTGGCCATTCAAACTTGAATGAGGTAGCAGCATCGATGGGTTTGCCGACTATGCCATTCAGATTATACAGCAAAACACATGATGCTGTTTCTAAAATGTGGAAAACTGCTGCAGAAGAATCAATGATGAGCGCTGCCGAGGAAGAAAGAAGCGCGGCGATATCTCGTGGTGATGTCAGTTCTACCGATATTGCAATGATAGCAGTTCAAGCAGATGCCTGCTGGAGTAAACGTTCCTATAAAAATAACTATTCTGCACTTTCTGGGGTTGCAGCTATAATAGGAGAACATAGCGGCAAAGTGCTACATATCGGAGTGCGTAATAAATACTGCGTCGTTTGTAGTAGAGCAAGCAAAAAGGGTGAACCAGCAAAAAGTCACAACTGTTCCAAAAATCATTCGGGATCCTCTACTAGTATGGAACAAGCCATAATAGTTGAAGGTTTCCAGAAATCTATTATAGACAGAAAATTGATTTACAAAACCTTGATTGCGGACGGCGATTCTAGTACATACAAAAGTATTTTGGAAAGCAGACCTTATCCACATGTCACCGTCCAAAAAATTGAATGCACAAACCACCTTTTACGCAATTACAATGGCAAAAATTTGTTACTAGTCAAAGATACAAGCATTCCATTAACAGAACGCAAACTTTTGACTAATGACCGTTTGACAAGGCTCCGCACTGCTGTTCGGTCTGCTGTTAGGTACCGAAAAGATGAAAGTAATTCCGACTCAGCAAAAATCCAGAATTTGCAAAAAGATATTACAAATAGTCCTCGGCATATCTTCGGTGATCACACGCAGTGTGATGCTTATTATTGTACAGATGACAGGAAAGCAGAACCAGACAAAACTTCCCTTGCTCCTACTCTTATGTTGAAATTACTAAAGAATTCTTCTCAACTTGCATTTAATTCTCGAAGTCTGTTACATTGTTCCACAAATAATCGAGCCGAGCAATTTAATAGGGTAGAGGCGCCTAAAGTCAGCCACCCCCCAGTAGTCGGCCATTGCGGGTTTAAAGTTCAATAACTAGTGTAGTTTTTAACATATAGCTTTATCTGTATTTTTCGTTGGTTCATTGATTAATTAACGATACCTGTAATATTTTGTTATATTTATACTTATTTGTGTTTATTAAAAAAACACGTTTTAATAACTTGCGATTCAGAATTACGGTCCGCCATCTTTTTTTGCTAGTTGAAGGGAGTCTCAAATCTTTAAGATTTTCGCTGTGTTTTGTACTGTGGTATGCCATGTTTTATTTTATTCTCATTCCTT
This sequence comes from Zelleria hepariella, assembly GCA_949319315.1. NCBI lineage: Eukaryota > Metazoa > Arthropoda > Insecta > Lepidoptera > Yponomeutidae > Zelleria > Zelleria hepariella. The sequence goes on from OX439393.1 coordinate 7,920,555, forward strand.
AATTAATTGTTGACCTCTTGATAACTTAAATAAACCCTTATTTATGATATCAATTTAAAAAACCAGGGGGCCGACTATTGGGATCAGTCATTTCATACAAATGCCAGTACTCGGCCCCCCGGCCGACTTATGGAATTTCTGTAAATTTCACGTAAGCAGCCCAAATTGACAGGTTGCACATATCTTTTTCTTCTGTATAGAGTTCACAAAGCATTGAGAATATTATTTTGGCAAAAACCCAATACTCGGCCACCAAAAAAAATGCCTATTAGGTGGCCGACTTTTGGACTTAGTCTCGAAGAAATTTTGTCAACCCAGAAGTCGGCCACAAGCAATTGGTTTTTCATACCTTATATGGTGCGGCCGACCACTGGCTACCTCATGGCCGACTTTAGGTGATAGGCGGCCGAGTACTAGAGAAATGGGTGTTTTTTTGTTTAACGCTAATTTTCTCCATCGCAGTATGAATTGGAAGAATAATCGTTTTATTTACTGAAACCTAAGTAACCGGAGCTTCAATTAATATTGGTTACGTCCTTCTAGAACCTCCAACAACAGAAATAATGGACTTTGAAGTTGCACATTTCACTAAGTGGCCGACTACTGGTTCCTTTACCCTAGTATTGTTGCTAAAATGGTGGGCGGAAAGAGGGTTAACTTTTCTTTAAAAGGTTCATATGCTACTAGATGTTACGCTGCAGTCGTAGCTTTTAATACAGGAAAGCCGCAATACACTTTATATAAATCAATTTGCCATAAAAGCCCAAGCAAATCTTTAAAAATGTTAGAAGCCAGAAGAAGCGCGAAGAATATACGCCAGATCAAAACGCGTTCCAGCTATGCCCGAAAAAAAATTCAATTTAACCAAGTGGATGCGCATTATGGTACAGCTTGTGAAAGACCAGACATGACCGAAGAAGAGTATCAACAAGCAAAATATTTATTTTTGGAAAATATAAAGCATCAAGCGTTAAAACGCCATGAAATTGAGCGAGCCACAGTCCTGCAAGCAGAAAGTGCTTTATGGCTGGAACTGAGGAGATGTATATTAACTGCATCTAATTTCGGCAAAATATGCAAAAGGAGGCCAAATCAAAATTCTGCCCCATTAGTCAAAACTTTGCTATATAACTATAGCCTTGACCATGTAGCATCTGTGAAGCATGGAAGGGAAAATGAATGTAAAGCTTTGGCGCAGCTCTGCATCCAAGAACACATTAAAATAGAGCAATGTGGTCTTTTTATTGACACTGACTATAGCTTCTTGGGTGCAACACCGGATGGATTATGTGAGGAAGGCTTAGTAGAAATAAAATGCCCAAGTTCTGCTTTCGGAATGGACCCTGATACTGCAATAGCCCAAAAAAAAATAAAGTGCTTTGAAACTAATACGTTTTCAATGAAAAAGAATCATGACTGGTATTATCAAATACAAGGACAGTTGCATATTGCAAACAAAACATGTTGCGTGTTTGCCATTTGGACCGGCGCCGAAGTTCCTCTTAAAGTTATAAGGGTATTTAAAGATGACGCGTTTTGGACTGAAATTATGCTGCCAAAATTAAAACGCTTTTATGAAAGTTGCATTCTGCCAGAATTAGTAGATCCGAGGAAGCCGCGTTCAATGCCTTTACGACAAATTATCTTATAAGTTATTATAATAAAATATGTTGTGCTTTAAACTTTTTTTTTTACTTCGTTTTCTTCATGCATAACATGCAAATAATTTCATCTTATATGTATAGATTATGTACAGAAATAAAATATTTACTAGTAGGTAAAGTGTTTCATTTTGTTTAAATTTCTACCACCTATAAATACGTTATACATACGTAAGATGATTGAGTAAGTCCTGTTTTTATCCATCCGAAAGAACACGTCGGAGAAAAGTATCAAGAAACTTTCTTTATAATCGAACTATACACCCGACGCACGGCGCTGTGCCCCGGCGCTCGAGGTTTATGACTCATCGGCAGTGCGATGGGTGAATTTACCTAAACTTGCGGTGCGCGATTATGTGAAACGCCTCTTAAGTGATTAATCTTTAAATATACCTACTTGGAAAAATATACAAAAGAAAGGAAAAATAACGTTTCTTTCGTTTATTAGTCTGATTTGGGGCAATAAAGATTTTAGGGCATCAGACTGGGCCGAATAAAATTATTGCCTATAACATTACCTAAATTAAACAAGCAGAAAATTATTCTTGCTACCCACGATGGGCTAATCTTGTATTTACAATTTTCGTATTGAATAAAAATAACGCCCGATAAAATATTTCTCTCTTGCGATGAGAAAATGTTTACTTTTAATCTTGTTGAGATCAGTTCAATAAGTACAACTTTGTCCCAACTAGCGATAACAGCTTATTGAAAATGATAGGTATTTACTTATTAATAATTTCTCTAAGAATTTGGTTCGTTGGTTTGTGAGCTAAGCTGTTTTGCAGCTTGGAGAGAAAACATAATATTTGTGTCGTCTAATTGCAAAACCCGCTATAAATTTTGGGTTAGCGGAGGATTTGCTTATAGCAGAATTGCGGATTTTTTGCGGATATTGTATCTAGCCATTTAATAATTTTATTCCGCAAACACTAAGCTCCTTCAGAAACAAAAAGAAACCGGCCAAGTGCGAGTCAGACTTGCGCACGAAGGGTTCCGTTTCATATATTAAAACGGCCAAAAAATCACGTTTGTTGTTTGAGCCCCCTTAATTATCAGTTTTATTCTGTTTTTTAGTAGGTATTTGTTGTTCAACAGAAACGGAACCGGCAACAGAAATAATTTATTTGTGAATTAACTCACGGTTTATGAGATACAGTCTGGTAACAGACGGACAGACAGGCAGATGGACGGACAGCGGAGGCGCTGGGCATAGTGAATTAGCCCGCGCGCAAAGAAAAATGCACAAAATCGATTCCTGTATAAAATACACTAAAAAAATCGAAAATTTTCACATATCAAACCCTAGAATTAGTTGAGACCTATCGAACACAGCCAGTTTTGTGTTGATATCCATAACAGATCGCAAGATATTTTGGTTGAAAAAAAGTGCGCCGCGTATTTTTTTTCAAGCAAAATATCTTCAAAACGTTTATGAATGTCAACACGAAACTGGCTGCTTTATATAGGTCTCAACTAATTCTAGGGTTTGATATGTGAACATTTTCGATTTTTTTACTGTATTTGATACAGGAATCTATTTTGTGCATTTTTCGTTGCGCGCGGGCGATCCACTATGCACAGCGCCTTAGGTTACTTCAAAAGTTTTTTTTTTTTCAAAAATCAATTTGTGATACAATTTTACTGTCGTGACACAAAAATCGCTAAACAAATTTGTAAAACCGAGATTTGGGCTTTCCCGCTACGCTATAAGTATCGAATACTTACATTTTGTTACATCAACCATAAAGGCGAGCTCCTGCATTTCAGGTAGTACAAGCCTGCTACAGACCACCGCACTTCTCGTCTATCGCATAATCTACGAGAAACTTTCATTGGGTAACTACCTATCGATCATTTAAACCAACAAAACTCCATCAATCCTAGCGTTTGAGTTAGATAACTAACACATCTAAATACCACCCGAGCGAAGTTTGCACTATACATGAAACCCGCGCTGCGCTTGGGTTAAAAACTGACTCGTTAGCAACTGGTCCCAGCTATATCTTGGGCCTTGGTCCAAAACACCTAATAAGCCCAATAAGTCTAAACAAAAAACTCATATCGAGGCCCAATCCACAGCTGGTGCGGTGTTCATCCCTGGTGGGGTGCGGGCCAGCCCCAACAGTATCCTGCGCATGTTTGCAGGCTGATTTGATTTTAAGTACATGAACCATTGCTCTAAGGTTCATGTACTCAAAAACAAAGATATGTAAATAATATAATATGTGTAAATCAATGTTACTAACAGTAGGTTAAACTTAGGAAAAAATATTTATTACTATCATCTTGTACTGTGTTTTATGATCCTCGTAGTTGATCGAAATAAATTGAATTATTATTATTATTATAGCTGAAAAAAAAGAAATTATCGGATAGGTAAGAAAACATTGATTGAAATTTAATGTATGGAAAGTTATATTTTAATTGGTTTTAAATCGGCCCAATAGAAAGGTTTATTCTATCTTCGTTCATGTCACTAATGTCAAGTTGATGTGTAATGAAATCTCGTCCAAACAGAGTGGTGTTTTAATTTATAATAACTTATTCACACAATTTATCACTGAATGGGCCATCACTATTCCTGTACCATTTCAATAGCCCCGTAGCACTCGCTTACATGTTTACGGACACCCCGCCTGTAGCCGCTAATGACAATAATGACAGCTAGAACAATCTGAACAATAGACATTTGTTCGGAGTGTCCATGAATGTTAACAGAGTCACGCGGGACGAGTCGCCGGCCAAGTTTTAAACTTCTCAATCGTGGCGTATCGCGAATGCATCGGATAGTAAGAAGGCTTATAGCAGCTGACTTTAAACTAGTTGGGCGAGCTAAGCGCGAATCGCATTTGCCCCCGCCCACTACATTATTCATCGCGGTAGAACTTTCTGGATGAACTATAAAGTTGCAGTGAAGTTTAGAGCAGAATAAAAAAAACGCGCCGGAAACTAGACTCGAGAGCGTGTAATTTAATGAATCTTTCAGCGTTGGCTGCTTATAGGCCAGGGGCTCCATTTTTATATACTCTTTCATATACAGGCATAGCGCATAACGAGGATAGTGATTCGGTTCGAGACGAGACTTATAAGCATTGGCCAACCTTTCTCGCGTTTGTGTTTCGCTTCAAGGTCTCGTTTCAATCGTTTGATCGTTCAATCCGTGTTTCGAGATTAAATTAGTCAACGAACAAGTGAGACTGAGCGAGAAACCCGAAATATTTATTTTTAAACTCTGATTTTTTATTCCTTCGAATTCTGATAGCTATAGGTAATTTTTGGACATGTCTGAGATGATACAAACCTTTTTGGCTAGCCGTTTTTGATAAATATGAATGACAGACCCATTCTTGGACCCAGAACGGGGCGTAGAAATGTGGGCAGACAACCAATGAGATGGGTGACTAGGTCAAAGTGCCAGGAAAAGACTGTACCTACGAGAAAAGCCCGAGACGGAAAAGAGTGGAAGAGTGCAATGGTAGAGACCTCAGCATCGGTGGCGATGGCGGAAGATTAAAGAAGAAGAAAAGTATGGTGCAGCGGCTTCGATCAAGGATAAAACTAGATACAACATAGAACTCTGAAATGTGTCTGGAAAAATAGATGCCCAAATTGCCTTTGGGAGCTTATTTGCTCGTAGTCCATGCAATTAAAGTAAAACTGTACACTAATGCAATAAGGTTGACATTCGAATATTAGACGTATGGTCGAAATTTTGTTTTGTATTGTTCTATTGCTGATATCTTTTGTTTCTGTGGGGACAAGTTTTTATTGTGATTTTATACGTAATGCGGATTCTATGGGATTTAGTTCGGTGTGCAGCGGCGAGTGGGAATTGAGAAGACTGTATTGCGCACGGACTAGGTGGACAACGGTGGTGCTCGTTGGCTGCACTTCTTCTCAATCCTCAATGCACTTCCTCATGGCTGAGGATCGCGACCATATCGTACTCGCTTCCATTGGAAGTGGTCTTCCGTCATATGAACTGCCCGGTGAATGATTCCTCCAGCGCTGCCCTTATCGCATCAGACCATCTGGTCGGTGCCCTTCCCCTGGCCGCACAAAGGTAAAAAATACCAAGGTTTCTCACCCATCGTCATCGACCTCCAAACAAAAGCGAGATTTCCAAAGAGAAGCCCTTGAAACTTGTATGTCGCTCGTAAGGCTGAAATGTCACGGGGTACCTCCCTGACTATTGTATAATAATTTCTTTAATTTCGCTGTAGGTTTTCCTTGAGCCACGTCGCGTCACCGGGAGGAAGGCCTTTCAATTTGCGTCCGGAAATAAAACAGTACCGCCCGCGAACGTTGGCGCGGTTACTAAACACAAAATTGAAAGGCATGAAAGAATTTCTTGGGCTTTGGTATATTATTTCTTATTGAATAAATTTTCAGATATAGGTACTGGCTTTTAGGGTGGCATTAATAGTCGTCAGCTCAAGCTCGAGCTTAGGTAGGTGATCTCAAAAAACAAAATCTCCCCTTGGCTAATGTCAATGTCAAGCCCAAGCTCGAGCTTGAGAAGATGTCAGCATATTAATTGACACTAGCTTGAGCTTGACATTGACATTAGCCAAGGTCTCAAGCCGGTGATTTTGTTTTCAGAGATCACCTACTTGCGCTCGAGCTTGAGCTGACAACTATTAATGCCACCTTTAATTAAACAGAGTACCTATTACAGGGAGGTCTACTGAAGTGGTCAATAAACTCAATATAGCAAATCGATACGCAAAGTTTTTTGTTCGAAAGTCCGTTATTGGCTTAAACTTATCTTTAGACAATATTGAGAAACTAATTTTTATTTTTTTATTTTGGTCCAGTAGTTTTGTTTTTAAGAGCTAAAATGTTTTGTTCCTATGACCGCCAACAGTATGCAGACCCTCGCGTGACGTCATAAAACCGTATCTTTGAAACGTTGTAAAATCCAAACTACTGAACAAAAATAAAAAATATAGAAATTCGTTTCTCAATATTGTCTAAAGATAAGATTAAGCCAATAACGGACTTTCGAACAAAAAACTTTGCTTACCGAAATCTGCGATAAAACCCAGTTGCTTTCGTACAGTGGGTAATTAGGTATCGATTTTTAGAACGGAAACAGTTACAAATTAATTTCTTTACAAATTAATGGTCTAGTCTATTATTCAGAAACTTCTACAACTTTCCATTTCGTTGCTAAATTGTGTTGCGTTTAAAATTGTTGCCGGCTTCGGGTTGCATTATGACCGCGAAAGCGCGCTCGGAATTTATTTGCTTCCTAGGGAATGGCTGCTTTTTCGCCTTGGAAAATCATTAATTTGATAAAATAAACAATAATATTGGTTCTAATGATCTAGCATAAGAGTAGATTCTACAATGTCTGAAGTTTTGACTCCGCCTTTAGAAACCAGTTAATACTGCGCTACGCCGACTTGTTGTACGGACCCTCGGTTTGTGAGTCCCACTCGCGCTTGACCATTGTTTATTATTTGTTTTTTATAGTGTAAAGTAAGCCCTAAAATTATGCTAAAAATTTATTACCGTTTTTGCTATAGAGCAAAGAGTATAAAAAACTCGTTTTCATCTCCCACGCTCGGAAAGTTTGCTGTTACTAGTAACTTACGATCGTGTAAAGGCCGGATTTAAACTATCTGAATTTTTATGCGCTTCGAAATTTGAACGCGACGCCGGGACAGTCTTTCCCGCGCCCTATGGTGTTGAAAAAGAAAAAAACACTGGCCGTTTAAGTAGATGCCAGATCCCGACGGAAAATAAAACCTCATTCATAATTCGTTTACACGCGTATTTCAGCGAAAGCGATTGTTCGTGCCCATTCTCTATAAAAAACTGTGAATGTAAATGGTGGATAAGCATCTTTTAAAAAGGTAAAGTCACGGAATAGAACATTCAGAAACGCGGTTTCTTCTTATAGTCTTTTCAATATTTTGTACACATATTTATTTTATAATACCAGTAAATAAAATTTTTTAATTTATATGGTTAAAGTTCAGAATGCACCCGGAAAAAAAATCATTCTTTTATTTACATTATTTTTGTGTCTGGATAAATAAACTTCAGGAAATTATTAATAAAACGAATGGTTTTAATACCAACGAAGCTCAAAACTTTAGTGCGGCAGCTGTAACTACAGTAACATATGCTTTTAAAAGGAACTTATTTGACTCACCTGTTTTGCCTGTAAGTAGTTGTCTATAGAGTTTTTCCCGCTTGGCTAACAAAGTCATTTCCTCGCTTCTGTGAGATGAAAAGTTTTGTGTTTCGCACGAATGCAATATTATTTGCGTCTCGTGCTTCTGAATACCTCGCTACGCTCAGGTTTCTTTTTTTGAACCACTCGCTACGCTCGTGGCTCAATTTTAGAAACCTTCGCTAGCTCGGTTTTCAATACAAGCACTCGCCGCAAACAATAATTTTGCATTCTTGCATAACAAATAACTATTGTTGTATGAGGACCTCCCTTATTTTTATTGTAATTTTGGGTTATCTGCTGTAATAACACATAATCTGTTCACCAATTTCAACGGGTTACTCATTACGGCTCCGAAGATACAGCTCTTTAAAATTAGGACAGACAGACGGACAGACAGCGTAGGCAGAGTAATAGGGTCCCGCTAGGCACCCTCCGGGAACCCTAAAAACCTACTTGGAAAATGATTTCGCATTATCGCCTTCTCTTTATTAGAATGAGAAAAAAAGGGTCTGATACGTAGTTACGAATGACGTATTTTAAATGAAATAGCGCTATATTTTATTCGCGGGGCGTCGCCAACAGAAGTTCCCATTGCATTGTAGAAGTTTTAGTAGAAGTTGTTGTTAAAGTTTTTATCCCGCGAACAGTTGAAAGACGCTATAACAGCGTTAGGTGTTAACAAAATGAACCACGTACTGAGTTCATGAAACTTTCGTGAGTTCTGTGTTTTGTACCTACATCCAGTGGCGTAGCTACATAGGGGCAAGGAGGGGAAATGTCTCGGGGCCCCCAAGCTCAGGGGGCCCCCTCAGACCCTGACACCAAACCGTATTGAACTAGCTGAAAATTCTCGAAGGAAACATTAAAGGGTTAATTTCTCCGTTTAAGATAGATTTTTTTAAGGGTTCTTTAAGTGTTCAATCGTATTTTTATATACCTATCTAAATTTTGACTTGATAAAACCTAAACAGTTAAGTTGGGGCCCCAGTTTGTTTTTTGCCCAAGGGCCCTTGCTTACCTAGCTACGCCACTGCCTACATCATTCTTTTCGTACCGTAGTCCAATTGTGCTGATTTGCCAACAGAAGCTGAAGCTGTCAAATAATTTATTGCCAAAGGATGGTACAGGTTTTGGGCAAGCCTACCCTATAAAAAATGCCTTTTCACAAGACTCTGCAACTTCAGAGTAATCATTCCACGCTGTATAAATTATGTACTATAGCTGTAAATACCAATTTTTTGGTATAATACATAGGTAGGTATGGATTACTTAGTTACCATAATATACGCTTTATGTTGCAGGAAGGACCATGGGCATATTGAGCCCACTGAAAGTTGTAGTTGACGAAAAGTGTCCAACAGTTTAATCACTGTTGGACACTCTTGGTAAAATGGGACAAAAATGCCCAAAACACAATTTTCGCGCTCAATTTTGACTAAGAATAAATTGAAGTACTCTTCAAGGGCTTTCATTTGTCTTATTGATATCGGACTATGTAAACTTTTTCATAAAGTGTCAACTGTCAGTGGGCCCAGACTTCATACGAATGTGCCCGTGGTCCTTTGAATAACTGTTGATAAAAACTTGATAAAAAATACAAGGTGAAACAAAAGTACCTTAATCTTTTTACAGGGTTTAACCTACTGGTCAACAGGATATCAAATCTATAAAAAAAGTTGAAAAAAACAAATTTTATTTTATAACCTCAAAATTTGAAAATTTTCATAACTTTTTTGTTTTTGTTATTAGCTCAAATTTAAAAATATGTTTGTGTGTGTAGGTGCATTTACATAGCTTTGAGTTAATGAAAACAATAAAACATTGTGAAAGTCAATGAAAACAATATTTAAAAAATACTTTTCTCCCGCCACATCGTTCACATTTTATTAATTTAAAAATTAACGGAACGTCATAGAGCAAAAAAAAAATTAGGTTGTGATCCCTATCACCGGGTGCTATTACCCTGTAAAAAGAGTTGTAAAAAGAGTTTTTTAATACAGTTGCTCAAAAAGTGGCGTATTGCAGGGACGTATAGCGTTCGGGATGTGGGCTATTACACACTCGTGCTTTTTTTTACCTTTCCCGCACTAGTGCGTTTTCTTTCCCAACTGTCAAAATAATGTCTATTAAAAAGAAAAACCAACCATGAAGTTTTTAGTAAAGAAGTTTTTATGATTCATGCAAATACGTATATTTCTAAAAAGAAGCTACTAATTTGTTTCAATATCAGATTTAATGATTTTATTGAATGAGTTTGGTTAGGTTTCATTTCATTAAATTTCATTTTCATTTCATATCAATAAAAAACTTCTACTGAAGACTTGGCTGTATGCATAGTTGCCTTTGCCTACCAGAATGGGTGAAGAAAAAAAAACTCTGCTTATATTCTACGGTTGGCGCCATTTTGATTTTTCAGAAATTTTCTTTGCTTTAGTTGTTTGTTGCACAAAATGAGTAATTTCTACCTTAGTTTTTTTTAATTAACAGCCACAGGAACTCAGTATAATTGCACAAAATGCTTCGGAGAACATTTTACCGGAAAAGTCAAAAATGCTAGGTTAGTTGAGTTTATTGTGTTTTTATTATTTTATTAAATTGCTTAATTTTTTCGCAACTGTATTAAAAATAGTCGTTCAGTACACGTGCGGAACCGTCATTGCAACTTGTTCCGACTGTCAACCCTCGCCTTCGGCTGCGCCTCGGCTCGGGTAGCCATTTGTCGGAACTCGTTGCAATGACAGCCTTTCCACACTTGTAATGAAATATACTATTGTAACACCTTGTATATTGAGCATCACAAAAGAGGTTCTCCCCCACTCCACACAAGTTAAATTTTCTTTCTCAAACTCTCCTGCTATTGACCAAATCAAACGTGAAACTTGCCCTAAACCTCTTTTCCACTCGGGAATACGCAAACACTCGGTATACCCTACATCACATCGGCTGTGACAGCAAACATGACAAGGGGTTAGACTTAACATTTTTATGTTAACTTTTTTAGGGTTCCGTACCTGAAGAGTGCAAAACGGGAGCCTATCACTCTGCCTAGGTGTTTGTTCCTCTATCCTTCTGTCCATTTGTCCATTTATTCGGCTGTCCATCTGTCCGTCTGTCTATTTGTTAGTCTTTCTGTCTATCCATCGGTGCATCTGTCTTTCCTTTATAGGGCTGTATCTTTTATTTGTAATTAGGAAGAAAGCACATATTGGTGGTACGGAACTTTAGGTGCAAGTACGGAACCCGTGACTTTTTTTTAATTTGTTTATTCTCATACAAGGCTGTTGTCCTTGGTTTGGCCTACGAAGAACACTCCTGCTCCTTCTTGTTATTCCGCACTGAATTTTTTTTCCAAATGTAAATTTCACATGAAAACATGTCTCAGCCTTCGTTCCAGCTTGTCCATCAAGGGCCGCAATGCTGACCGCGCTGTGATGGCCTTGAGCTGCGCTACGCTGCGCTTTGTCGGCCATCAAAAGTGCGCCAGAAATGCACCCACTACAGACCGAGGCAGTAATGAACACACGACAGCACAACGACCCTTACGCGCTAGAACTCTAGTTGGTTACGTTACGGGCGAGTTTACAACAAAAGTGTACAGTCTCACGTAGTACGTATCGTACGAGTTTCGTAGCGGCTTCGTAGCAGCTTCGTAGCACCGTCGTAGCGATTTCGTAGCAAACTCAAATGAACCTTTATCATAGTATGATACTAGATTTTGGCTCTTTGTCTCTATCCTACTTCCTACTTATATTATAAATGCGAAAGTTTGTGAGTGAGTGAGTGAGTGAGTGAGTGAGTGAGTGTGTTTGTTACCTTATAACGCGGAATCCGCTGGACGGATTTGGATGAAATTTGGAATGTAGATAGCTGAGACATCAGAATAACATATAGGCTACATATTATCACGCTTTGGTGCTTAGGAGCAAAAAAAACACACAAAGATGATCATATAGTGGCTATTTGTATAAAAGTGAACGACACAACCATTTACCAAAGACCCTCTGTCATCACGTAGCGTTGAGCTATTTACTTTCGTAAATCCATCGAAAACTGAACAACGGTGAATTTTAATGCACCAAACAGGCCCAAATGTGCCGCAAAACTCAAACGATGCACAACAGTGAAGAAGTTGTTTTTAATTATCGCTGTCATCCGTCACTGTCACAAAAATGGTATATCAACAAAGCAATAAAGGAAAAATCTTCAAGTTTAATTACTCAAAACAGGCAAAAAACATAAGTTCAGTGATAGCTACTTACAATCTGAAAGAGCCAATAAATCCTTACTTTAAAAACTCTGCATCCGGCAGTTTTATCAAAGCTCTTTACAAAGTTGCGGTTGCATCCTGACATCTTTTGGCCAGACGAAATGGGACGTCCGTTGAGTGCATTGCTGATTGCTGGTTATTCAGGGAAGAATAGGATGCACCAGACCTCGAAGAAAAATAAAGATACGATGTTCTGACCAAAAAATCAGCTGTGCGTACTGTGCAAGTGTAGAGTCCCGAGCGACCATAGTCGCATAACATCAGCTATTGATGGTGTAACATTAGTAACATGATCGCTTTATTTCCATTAAGTAAGTACCTAGGACTGGACTCTGGACAGGTGCACTTTTACATAATATCATAGTCACCTATTCATTGTTGACAACTCTGATAGGCTTTCCACATACTTCAGACTGACGAGAAGATTGGAGCATGTGAAAATCCCTGAACGGCCTGCGTGGTGGTGTTTGACGCATGAAAGATATGTGAGAAATAGAGCCAGAAGAGATGTTTTGTTACAATCTTAAACCATACCGACAACTTCGCGTCGTCATGCCTGTCCTGATGCTCCACAGTCCAGCTTATCGGATTTCCTGGAGGCGACCCCAGCGCGACGTGTGTGTGTGACACTTTCAACACGAAAGAAGAATAAGACCGACGATTCAAAATGGTTGTTTCAGACTATGGCATCGTAGATGCTAAGAAGACGCGTTGGGTGTTTCAGAAGAGTAGCTCATAGAAAAAAACACTATTCAATGTGATAGTAATAATATGGTTAAGTATCTCCTGATATTATCTCATATTTTCTGGTGTCAGAACCCAATTATTATGATCGTTCTCTTTGAAATGGTATGATGCGATTAAATAAAATAAAATTTCTTAAAGTTTTTCTCTGTTAAGTAACTTTGTGCCTATAATACGAGTAGGTGACGCTAACTAGCTCTGTTGGAGATCTTTTACAGTTTTATTGAACGCCAGAGAGATGTTGAGACCTGTGACGTACTGCAGCGAATGCTGATAAATATTCATTCACCAAACAGCGCAAGCAAACGAGATGTACACACGACAGCACGTCGACCCTTACACGCTAGCACTCTATTCGACTTTACAACAAAAGTGTACAGTCTGACGTGCTGTCGTGTGTACTTGGGTATCAAACTACACATTAGGGCTATCTAACATCGGTAGATGCAGTGTCCACAACGACCACAAAGGCCACAAAGGCACGAAGACTTGGGGCGAGACCAACTGAACAGAGACAACCCAGACTGAAAGTTTGCAATAAGCAGTAGCAGATTAGCGGACTCAACATAATAGGATAGGGCTAAAAAGAAAAGATAATCTTTGAGTGTTTCTTGAAATGTAGGTAACCCGCGTTAAATCAGTTAGACGCCTATAACAGTATCTGCATCTTTGCTCCGTTCAGTTTGGTAGAAGCAGACAACAACGCGTGGTCCACGGGATCGAAATCTCGGGCCAACGCTTTGATAGTGCAGGGAGTGTGTTTTAAGTACATTATACCTACTAGATGGTAAAAAATATGCTAGGTACAATTTGCAAAATCACCACGTTTATCCTTTTTCTTTTAGCCACGTGAATGAAGTCGTGGGCACTAGCTATCAACACTAATATTATAAAGAGAAAAAGTTTGTAAGTATGTACGTATGTAGGGGGTAATCTCCAAAACTACTCATCCGATTATAAAAAAATCCTTCACTAAATGGGAAGCTACGTTATTGCTGAGTGCTATAAGCTATGTTTTATTGTGATAACGGGAAAAAAACTAAGTCTGCGCGGACGAAGTCGCGGGCAAAAGCTAGTAGGACATAATGCGAAATCCCAAAAACCACCTCTTCAAAATAACGGTGAATAAAGTGTCCAACTAGAACGTGAACGAGCACATGCTCTAAATAACTACAAAATAAAAAAATAAAAAATACCCTTGACCTTTTAGTTTCAAATTAGCATATCTCATACACGGCTGAACCGATTTTGATAAAACATACTATGCATAACCTGCTTTCAAATGAAATAAAAACCGCACCCAAATCGGTTAACCCGTTTAAGAACAGTGCCACAGAAAGACACGAAGACAGACATACATACACACAGACACATGGCGGTAAAACTTATAACACCCCTCTTTTTTGTTTGGGGGTTAAAAGCAGACTAAGTTGAATCCGAGTCACGAATTGGAGTAGAAACAAACTAGCCACGTAAAACTGTACTTTATTACCATAATTTCAACGCGCTGCGGTTATGAATCTCTTCTGCTCGGAGCATTTCCCACCGCGACACGGCAGTCTGAATGATGCTGAAACTAGGAACGATAACATACGTAGATAAACTTCTTCAGCTTAAATTTCTACGTGGTTTAGTGTTTTTTTCACAGTTTGTGTGATCGCCAATCACAAGCCTTTAACGCTAGATTTCGCATGAATGCGATTGTATTTTCACAGCCCACGGATCAACTGGGAACGGTGCTTTCACGAAATCGGCCGATATTGGGCGATTAAAGTCATAATCATGGTTAAGGTATTAAAAACAAACCAGTGTACATTTAACAGCTTCGTTTCAATACTAATAACACACATAATACGAGTATGACATTGACTAATATTAGATTTTGAAACGCAAGCGAAACCACAGACAACAAAAAATCCACAGCCAAGTTTTTTCACGTTTTCCGACGAAATGTATGTTTGATGGCAAGTTTACTATGGTTGCCCATAATCGTGGTTATTGCTAAACCATTGACGGTGAAATTGATTTTGAGTTGTTAAGCCGTTTATGAGCTAAGTATGCTTATTTGAAGCTAAAATATCGGGGTATAGAAGTTTTTAATTTAGTACTTATTATACGGGTGTTAATTTTCTTTCTTAGATGCGATTCTAATTAAGGAGTACCCATTTTATTATTACGAAGGAGTAGCCATTTCATCTTACGATTACCTAACTAACTGTAAAATGTGTCGTCGTCTCACCATTTTTATCAATTTTAAAGAAAAGAAAAACTACATAGATTTTTATCAATTTTAAAGAGAAGAAGAACTAAAAAAACTGAAGGCTTTGCATCTCCGTGATGAGATTATTTATACAGCGTACAGTGGTACCTTCCCACAACACTATATGGGTGAAGAGGCCACTCGGACGCTGCAGTGCTTGGGAAATTGTTTTAGTTGGAGTAGGCTTGCCCAGTACCTAAACCATTCTGACAGCTGGCGGCGAAGGAAAACATGCATAACTACAAGCAACCTAATTAGAACATAACTATACTGCGAAGCATGCATAATCGCGTGCATTATGAATAAATCATCAGCTAAACAAACAGACAATGTGCTAACTAACACGAGTACATATTATTATGCCGTATTATGACGTCAAGGGAGCGCATTGTGCCGTTTCTATAAATAAACAGTTTCAGCAATTACAATATTATGGAGTTCAATGAGTTAACTCAGTACGTTGAAGCGTCAAACCACAATAGCGTTTCTTTTCTCGCGTCAACGTCATCTTTGTTCTGTCAGGGGCATGGCAAGGTACCCCGTGGTAGCTCTAATCGTTCTCTGCGTAAGTGCGTCAATTGAACAAAAAGGATATCTCAGCGTGTCGCTAACTGTCTGCCGTGCTTCCGAAACTGGTGGCTCCAGAAGTTCCTGCCAGCTGCACTGTAATGTCGTGACGATCCGAACTTGTTTCAGCAGCAAAGCTTCAGGAATGAAAATTAAGTAATGCAAGTTATATCTACAGAGTATTTTTTTATAGCTTTTTTCCTGAAAAATGGCATTTTGTAAAAGTGATTTCCAACAACTTTTGTTCTAAAACTATAGAAAACACAAATATGTAGTAGCAAACAAAAAAAAAATATTGTTTCAAAAATATTTTTTTTGGAAAATATTGCGGCGCCAGGTAACAAATAGGAACAGGAGAGGCTGATGGAAAGGTAGTAGAAAGTGGAGGGGCACGAAAGCAGCGCTTCTCAGGCAGCGCTGAAATGGTACAATTGCGAACTTTTAAAGAGTAAGAAACGTTCAATTAATAAAAAGTATCGAGTTATTCGAAAAGTAGTAGAACAAAAGTTATTGGAAATCACATTTAGAAGTTGAGATGTTTCATGAATAAAGCTATTTAAAAATTACCCTGTATACAATGTAAGGACGCGATAGCCAAACTGGTCGCCAACCTGTGACAGGAGACGCCATGCAAAGAAGAAGCTGGTATGAATACAAAAACGATCTCAAAAATAGTTTAAAGTTCTGTGGTAAATATTTTGTTTCGCCTTTGTATATGTTACCGGCCAAACCCGATTTCAGAACAAACTAGTTTCGCCTAGAGACCATGATACCAGTCTAGCCTAAGCTCGTATGGATAAACCGGTATAGCCTCTAGGCCAAACTAGTCTAGGCGAAATTAGTTTGTCCTGAAATCGGGTTTGGCCGGTAACATAATACACAATAGGCTTAACTCTATGATCAAATTCACAATATTGTTAGTTGTGTTTGCAGTCTCGATCAAGTGCTTTATTAAAATGTGAAATATGAATGCCCTTCAGGCTTTGTGTGAAATATGATTGTTGAACAATTCATTCATTCTATAACCTACCTATCTGGCCATCACTGCTAACTAGCCTATCTGGCCACTATCTGAGCTTTATGATTATCAGAAAAAATTGCTACGTATGATTGCATCTGTACAATTTGATGATTATAATTTACTAGCTTTTGCCCGCGACTTCGTCCGCGCAGACTTAGTTTTTTTCCCGTTATCACAATAAAACATAGCTTATAGCACTCAGCAATAACGTAGCTTCCCATTTAGTGAAGGATTTTTTTATAATCGGATGAGTAGTTTTGGAGATTACCCCCTACATACGTACATACTTACAAACTTTTTCTCTTTATAATATTAGTGTTGATAGCTAGTGCCCACGACTTCATTCACGTGGCTAAAAGAAAAAGGATAAACGTGGTGATTTTGCAAATTGTACCTAGCATATTTTTTACCATCTAGTAGGTATAATGTACTTAAAACACACTCCCTGCACTATCAAAGCGTTGGCCCGAGATTTCGATCCCGTGGACCACGCGTTGTTGTCTGCTTCTACCAAACTGAACGGAGCAAAGATGCAGATACTGTTATAGGCGTCTAACTGATTTAACGCGGGTTACCTACATTTCAAGAAACACTCAAAGATTATCTTTTCTTTTTAGCCCTATCCTATTATGTTGAGTCCGCTAATCTGCTACTGCTTATTGCAAACTTTCAGTCTGGGTTGTCTCTGTTATGTTGGTCTCGCCCCAAGTCTTCGTGCCTTTGTGGCCTTTGTGGTCGTTGTGGACACTGCATCTACCGATGTTAGATAGCCCTAATGTGTAGTTTGATACCCAAGTACACACGACAGCACGTCAGACTGTACACTTTTGTTGTAAAGTCGAATAGAGTGCTAGCGTGTAAGGGTCGACGTGCTGTCGTGTGTACATCTCGTTTGCTTGCGCTGTTTGGTGAATGAATATTTATCAGCATTCGCTGCAGTACGTCACAGGTCTCAACATCTCTCTGGCGTTCAATAAAACTGTAAAAGATCTCCAACAGAGCTAGTTAGCGTCACCTACTCGTATTATAGGCACAAAGTTACTTAACAGAGAAAAACTTTAAGAAATTTTATTTTATTTAATCGCATCATACCATTTCAAAGAGAACGATCATAATAATTGGGTTCTGACACCAGAAAATATGAGATAATATCAGGAGATACTTAACCATATTATTACTATCACATTGAATAGTGTTTTTTTCTATGAGCTACTCTTCTGAAACACCCAACGCGTCTTCTTAGCATCTACGATGCCATAGTCTGAAACAACCGTTTTGAATCG
The DNA here is from genome assembly GCA_949319315.1 of Zelleria hepariella. Lineage (NCBI taxonomy): Eukaryota > Metazoa > Arthropoda > Insecta > Lepidoptera > Yponomeutidae > Zelleria > Zelleria hepariella. Next base: position 7,938,548 of record OX439393.1, read on the forward strand.
TCGGTCTTATTCTTCTTTCGTGTTGAAAGTGTCACACACACACGTCGCGCTGGGGTCGCCTCCAGGAAATCCGATAAGCTGGACTGTGGAGCATCAGGACAGGCATGACGACGCGAAGTTGTCGGTATGGTTTAAGATTGTAACAAAACATCTCTTCTGGCTCTATTTCTCACATATCTTTCATGCGTCAAATACCACCACGCAGGCCGTTCAGGGATTTTCACATGCTCCAATCTTCTCGTCAGTCTGAAGTATGTGGAAAGCCTATCAGAGTTGTCAACAATGAATAGGTGACTATGATATTATGTAAAAGTGCACCTGTCCAGTGTCCAGTCCTAGGTACTTACTTAATGGAAATAAAGCGATCATGTTACTAATGTTACACCATCAATAGCTGATGTTATGCGACTATGGTCGCTCGGGACTCTACACTTGCACAGTACGCACAGCTGATTTTTTGGTCAGAACATCGTATCTTTATTTTTCTTCGAGGTCTGGTGCATCCTATTCTTCCCTGAATAACCAGCAATCAGCAATGCACTCAACGGACGTCCCATTTCGTCTGGCCAAAAGATGTCAGGATGCAACCGCAACTTTGTAAAGAGCTTTGATAAAACTGCCGGATGCAGAGTTTTTAAAGTAAGGATTTATTGGCTCTTTCAGATTGTAAGTAGCTATCACTGAACTTATGTTTTTTGCCTGTTTTGAGTAATTAAACTTGAAGATTTTTCCTTTATTGCTTTGTTGATATACCATTTTTGTGACAGTGACGGATGACAGCGATAATTAAAAACAATTTCTTCACTGTTGTGCATCGTTTGAGTTTTGCGGCACATTTGGGCCTGTTTGGTGCATTAAAATTCACCGTTGTTCAGTTTTCGATGGATTTACGAAAGTAAATAGCTCAACGCTACGTGATGACAGAGGGTCTTTGGTAAATGGTTGTGTCGTTCACTTTTATACAAATAGCCACTATATGATCATCTTTGTGTGTTTTTTTTGCTCCTAAGCACCAAAGCGTGATAATATGTAGCCTATATGTTATTCTGATGTCTCAGCTATCTACATTCCAAATTTCATCCAAATCCGTCCAGCGGATTCCGCGTTATAAGGTAACAAACACACTCACTCACTCACTCACTCACTCACTCACTCACAAACTTTCGCATTTATAATATAAGTAGGAAGTAGGATTTAATGAGACTTATTTCTTAGTATAGTAGTTAATAACTGAAAGCCTTGTAAATTGTAATCAAGCTGCTGGTTTAAAAATGCACTAGGCTACCACTTGACTGCTCAAAGGCCCATTCACACTTCACTAAAGTTGCACGGTTTGGAAAGCTTTGACGCAATCTGCCACCCGCCGCCCATCGCTCACTCGCTGTCAAAACCCACAAAACAATTTGTTCTGTGTCGAAGACTGATTTACAATTTAACTAACCTTTATATGCCCTAGGTTTTAGTTAACGTATTCCACCGAGCAAAGTAATTCTTAGTACCAATGTTACTTCAATGACTTCGCAGAACTCAGATAGACTTCGTCCAAGCAAATTGTCGTCAAAAAAATATTCACAATTTGTTTGGCTGGCTGGAAGAATGCCCTTGTACTAAGTATCATACTTTTTGTTATTTTCTTTTTTACTGCAATAAAGTGTAAATAATATAATAGTTTTTACTATAATAATTACTTATTTAAGTACTTAATAATTACGAATTTAATATTCCTAATGCACAGGGGATTGACAGCTCAGAAGTGGTCGGGCCCTCGTACATACCAAGAAACCCACAAATAAGTTGAATTTTAGGACGTTTCTTCAGATGTTTTTTATAATGTGACATTGGCATGTCACTTTCTCGACCATGATTAATTCTGTCACTGTCAAGTCTCTGTACTCTATGCCGCGGCAGTGAATGACACCAGCGCCAACCATTTGTTTTCATAAACAGAACCGGACAGCGTAATCCGGCTAATCGTGTCGAGTTTAATTGGACGAAACGCGGCGGTGGTGGGGATGCCAGGGGTCGTGCAGGAAAAAAAAACATACAGTACGGGGTGCACCTTTTTATGGTTGATGTACTTGATGTAGATACTGACTGTAGATACTGAAATGCGGATAAACCTGTTTTTTTAAAATAATTATTATGTAGTGCGAAGGAAAAAACAATGGACCTTTTAAGGTTGACGTAGATACCTAATGACTGAATTTTGGGGGAACTTGGTTCTTTGAGAATAATTTTCAGTATCCTAATAACGGCGTTAAACTTTAATTGCTCGATTGCGACAGTTTTAAGGTAGGAATTAAATATGATTGTAACGGAAGTAAATCTTTTTTTCGCCTGATTTAACTAATTTTGCATGACCTTACTCGAAAGTGGCGCCAACTAGTGACCACTAAAACGGTAGCCATCATTGCCTCTTGCATAAAACTATACCCCAAAAGTAGCGACCAAAGTGTGTTCATTCAGCCAAAGGTGTAGTTAAAACCGGAGCACCCTATTCAGGCAAATGCGACGGATCTAGTCAATTCCGCTTCCAAAGCGGATAAAAAGCTTTGAGTTCGCTGGATAGGAGTTCCAGGTACCGAAGAGGGTTCTGTAGTATTTAAGCCGAAATACACTGAGCGTCAATATCAAACGTTTGTCGAGCTACAGTTTTTTGGGCTTCAGTAACGGGCTTTAGCGCCGCTTAGTGTGCAAGATACGCAACGCAAAATATGATGTGTAGCAGCAGTAGCAGTAGACGCTAAAAATACGAAAGATTTTCAGTGGCTACTATTTACTACAAAATAATAAGGATGACGCTCAGTATGTTTTGGAACTTAAAAAAAAATTACATCAAAATTTTAGGTAGACAATACATTTATTTAAATTCTTATTAAATAAATCTTATTATAAGAAAAAATATCGCCAAACTGCAAAAAATAAACGTAATAATAAATTCGATAGTGGATTAAAAATGGTAAGGTACCGATGCAATGGGCTACCAGTGTTGGGCCGGTATCTCAAATATAAGAATGTTCAGTAATCCTGGTTTGAAAACGGAACCCTAAAACCTTTAGCCACCGAATGTAAAACTAAATCGAACCTGTAAATCAAGTCCGCCTGTTCCATGTCATTCCATCTACCCCTATTTTCTATATACCTGATTAAACGCGCTTCGAGTAAACAAAAACAACAGACCATCGTAAATTGAACCCTGGATTTGAAGCTTTTTTCTAAGAAATTAATCCTGTAAAGTAGTGCTCTTTTTCCACCTAAATCTTTATCCTTGTATTTCATCAAGTACCTGCGGACAACGTACCTTATAGTCAAATAAGCTTTGAGAGTTTTTGGAGACCTCGTCTGAATGAAAATTTTTGATTCTCTGGCGCTTTTTGAAAGATGCCTTTGCCTGTGAAGTGATCAAGGTACCTACTTAAATTATTGATTGGTCCTTTTGGAGAGGAGAGCCGGTGACCAATCGACTTACTTTTTCTATTTATTATGACGAGTCTATTGGTCAAATGGTCACCAGTGTGCAAATTCTGAAAAAAAAAAAAAAAAACCGCACTGTTGCTAGACTTCAAAACCGGTTTATTTGCGTGAAAATATAAATGAAAAGAACATTGTATCGGACGCTATAATATTATTCGTAAGTTCCACTCACTTATTTTCTCATAGAGGGTGATTAAAGTAGTGTGTTCACCTCGAGAGCAACACAATTTTAAGCTCGAGTACTTTGAATCTTTTGCTGCGCTGAGGACTCTACGCTCGGGATTCTACTCTAGAATCTTTCGCTCTGCTTTGGATTCAATGAAACATTTTCGCCTTATTAATTGTGTTTTAGTCCCTCGGGTAACAATCTACTATGAAGTATTGTCCTATATTACTCCAATAATGCCCGTTTTCACCAACCACCCCTAATTTTAAAAGACCTTTTAACGAAAATTATCTGCGCCTCTGCAAGTCTAGGGGTCATGGATGAAGGACCATACGAATTCCACTCACAAGCGTTATGAGTTGAGTGTGTATGATCCTTCATCCATGCCCCATAGACTTGCAGAGGTGCAAATAACTTTCGTTAAAAGGCCTTTTAAAATTAGGGGTCGTTGGTGAAAACGGGCATAAGTCCTTTAAAATAAAAGAACCTGTGTGTCATCGAGAATTTGCACACTTTCTTAATAAAGCAGGTGTTGCCCTCACGCATCATTCAGCTAAAAGTTGTTTTATAGCCGGACCTTTTACGGGCTATAAATTGGTGCTTTCACTGGGCATAACGGGAGCAAAGGCCTATGAAGGACCTTTGGAGGCCTATTCTTGACAACCGCGTCAAATTCACGAGTTGTTATATTTCGTATCTGGGACAGAGACAAACTTGCTATTAAATATTATTTTTATTTTAGGTTAAAAAGAGTGAATAATTGAATATCGATTCTTTTTTTTATTTTATGTTAAAAAGAGTGAATAATTGAATATCGATTCATTATTTTTTTTCCTAATTTTCCCACACACGTGGTGGTGGGGTCAGCCCCTTGTTTTGTCTCTTCACTTGCCCCGTTTTTTATATAGTTTTTGGAGACAGCATTCTACTCTACAAAATCTTTCTTGACCACGTGTATCCACTGGTTTTCGGCCTTTCTCCGTCTCTCCGCCTAATTTCTAAAGTTAAGTAGGTACATACGAGAGACAAAAAAACAATTGGTTTCGAGAATAGGGTCACGTCAGCACAACATCGCCTGTCCTGCCCAAAATCATCCCCCATTTACGTAACCGGGTCCGGTTAATGCGTGTTATAGAAAGTAAATAATATGGTAAGTGACTTGTGTTGCCAAATTACGTAAACGAAGGGGTTTCTGTTTGATCCCCGGGGCCGTTAGTGGAACGGTGCCCTTTGTTCTTCTCGAGCCAGGCATAAAATAAATATTTTGTTTCGTATTCGCATTTCTGTTAACTTTCGTTTGAATTGTTATTGTTTTATCTAAGCGCAGAACAACTAAATTAACAATTTATTTTATGCTTGACCAAATAAAAACCAGTAGGCGTACCTACCTACCGTTATTCTAACTTCAGTCGAAAAAACTACCCGAAGAAAGAAGCTTGTTTGAAACTAAAGTAATATTATTAAATTGCAGTTGTATCTTGGCTATCCTGTAAAGTCATTACTAATACTCTATCTGCCGGTTTCTGAATTGAGAAATTCGCTAAGCAAATGGGTAAGTATCGTCCTGTCTCTGCAGATTTCTCACAAAAGAGCGTGACAGAACGATAGTAAAGTATTTGCTTAGCAAAATTCTCAATTCAGAAACCGGGCCAAAAAGATGTATCCTGTACAATTGTACATGTCCCACTAGCTGGGCTAGCTGGCCTGCTGGGTACTCTATACTTCTACCTATACCTAGACCCTTTCCTAGCCCATGTTTAAGATAGTAATCCCGTCTATCCAGATGGGTATGGTTTTCTGCTGAAAAAAATGTCTTTGACCAAAGTAATGCTTTTAATTAAATGCGTAAACTTTTAATTGGTTTCATGCTATGAGATCAGAAAACATCGCATCTTTATACCTGCCCTGATGCTCCACAGTGCAGTTGGCAGGATCTTCTGGAGGCAACCCCCAGCGCGATCAAATTTGGCGCGCTTCTGGAAGCGCGACGTGTGACGCTTTCGGCACGAGAGAAGAAGATGCTATGAGATTCTGGTACTTTACACCTCTACCTTTATACAATAGGTAGGACATCGCCTATCGTAGCCCAAATTTATTAGTTATCACGTCTGTCAGTCCGAGGGTTGGCAGCACTGACTGACTGGAGCGTATGAAGTGGGTCGAGAGGGTCAGTCCGGTCGATAGCACGCTTCCAGAATAATGTGCCAAGACATTCATGCGTAAGGGATTACGTCGTTAACTACCTAATAATAACTATCAATTTTCCTTGTATAAAACTTGACTTTCTGGTCCAATCCCTGGCAGCTTTGTTTTGTCCGACTTTGCTTTGGATTTCGCATTTAGTCCGGAAAAAGACATACCTAAGATATGAGAAGCATAGGAAGCCTGTGATTAAGATTATTAATACAGATTGTAAAAAAGCTGGGCCATGATAAATTCTTATTTATTTTGCGAATGGCACTGTGGTCTAAATTTTATAGTGTAAAAGGTAAAAGCCACCCAACCACGTCGTTACGTCTGTGTTAGCGACCCCGCCTTGGATGGCAAACAGCGGGCAGTCGTCGGGCAATTCTTTGTTGCACATAAATAAATAGTGTACAACAACGAACTTAATGCTAAGCAGCATTTTCTACCAGTGAACCTTTGGTTCTGGAGGTAGTGGCTTGGGTAGCGCTTGGGGTGAGGGCTGCACCGACAAGAGTCTGACTTTTAAATAAAACGAAAGTTTGATAAGTAAAAGTCCGTCAAACCAGTGCCTATAAAAGCTTATGCAGATGAATATCGCCAATTTTTTTTTTTTTGCGGAACGGACCTTCTTTACACACTATTCTTCTATGCAACTACGAAGCCAAGCATTTGCTCCGTGAGATTTGCCATTCCAGCAATAGCTTTCCGAGATGAAATACCCCTTCTAAATCACGGCCGATAGACATAAATCATCACGTATAGACGTACGATCGGGTGGCTCGACCCACACAGATCGATATCAAATAACTGCCCGGCGCGTTATCATTTAATTGTCTCCACCGTCTCGTCTGAGCTCCGCTGAAACATGCCTTTTCGACTTGGTGGAGTGAAAGTGGGTGTTTTCTTCCCAGAGAACCCAAAAACAAAAAAACATTGGCCACACGCATAATAATATTCTGTGAAAATTTCAACCGGCTACCTATTGCGATTCCAAAGATTCAACTGGCTACCTATTATAGATATAGTTCTAAAGATACGGACAGGAAGAGCATAGGCAGAGGAGGTAATAGGTTCCCGTTTGGCACCCTTCGGGTTCGGAACTCTAAACCTCAGCCACTCGTCGACATTTTAACTTTCTCGATGCATAAAAATCGTAATATAAACATAAGGATTTAAAATAGAAGTCAATGGTCTGGAAATCATTCCGTGTTTTCTTCACTATTTTTCATTTACCTATTTTAATCCCACCTGGTTCGCCGGTAAGACAGATCTGTCTTTTTCAGTCATTGTTCGCTGATTGGCACGAGTGACTGTCGTCAACCTTTCAACTTTCTCTGTGCATAAAAATCATAATAATAAACCTCCGATACGAGAGGGCACGCAAAGAAAAGGATAAAAAGGTTTCAACAGAATTCCGGAAACCAATGCATGTTTTCTTTCCATTTTTTCTTCTATTTTAATTTTGCAGACATTTTTACGGTCCGATCAGAAATCGAGAAGTTTCTTACGCTACATTCGAGATCTGATTCCTCTTTGGTTAGCAACAGACGTTGATGTCCAACTGCAAATGAATAGCCGGCTCTTTGAAACAATTCGCCGGGCGATATTTCATAAAACAATTCCTCCAAAGGCGTTTACACTCGGCACAGAGTTACGCGGCCGATTTATACCCGTGTAATTTCGGGACAATTGCTGGGAACGACGGTGGAACATTCTAGACGTGTCTCACTCTAATTTATGACATGTAATATTCTCACTCGGGGGTTCTCCTTCACCTGAGACGCGGATTAACTGAACGTAAAAGGCCTGGTTTAAGCAAGTCTACAGAGGTGCATTAAAATATCAATGCTAAGTATAGGCTATTTTTTATTGTGATAGCGGCAAAACAACATAGTCTGCGCGGACGAAGTCGCGCACAAAAGCTAGTTACCTTTAAATAGCAAACATACAAAGTAACTACATGTTTGAACAAAGAAAAACTGAAACGGAGATTTTATTTTTAGACCCTAACTTTCTAACTTGCAAGAAAGCTGTGAGCGTGTGACGCGATTGCAGCACGAGTTGGGATAAATACGTCTTGCATTTGTATCTAAGCTCATCGTATAGAGCCATTTCTTTAGTTACAGTATCGTTGTATGGAGACCTTTACAGATTGGTGTGAAGCTTGTCTACCGTGGCAGGCTTGTAACGCAGGTCAACCAGAGTTCAACTAGCCAGGGTAGCCAAAAGTCACACCGTGGGGGCTGTTAAAGTACTAACTTGACCGCGACCAGTTTTTTTAGATGATGTTTTTGAACTACTTCAAGATTGGTGTGATATTCAGGTAAAGGGCCTTTTACATGAGACAGGCCTTTCGCACCATTCTATCGATTTTGCGCCTGAGTACTGGTTTAAAGGACATAATCTTTATCTCCCGAGCGCTCAGCGAAGGTTCGTACCATTTTATTTCCGCTGTTAAGGGCGCCGCGCGTAGAGCGGAATGGATGCGAGATGAAAATGTTGCCGCGGAATCACTTTGCTGAGTTTTCAGAGCTTTGTAGTAGGCTGCACATGTACAAGCCTGCTCTTAAAGGGAGAGAAAGAGAGAGTTAAGGCCCAGATATAGGCGAATAAATCCCTTTACCGCCAAAAGTGGCCACTTTTGGTGGTAAGGGGATTTATTCGTAGGTTCTAGAATCTGGAATCTAAACCTTAAGAGGGGACTCTCTCAGGGGATTCAGGACCGTGGGAACTCAGTGACGGCCAAGCGCGTGAAACGCTGTTTTCTATAGCTGTTTCACCCAGGGCGAGAAGGGGCGCGGGAAAAGTGAGAGGCAATGTGGCTGTATCATGAGTCTACGTGTGTTCGTGTCCTTTCGCGAGTATGAAGTTGTAGTTGTAATGTAATAAATCTATTTTCCCAATTTTTTTCCGTAGTTCATCTGCCATTTCTACATTTTATTAGCTATTTCAAAAATATATTTTTTTCTGACAAGTACAATACATTATTGATGTTCCCAAGGTAGTTAGACTCCAATAGATAGTGTAATAGTGTAAGTAAGTATCAGCTGAAAGTAACCCCTTTTTCGGCGCGAAAAACGCATCGCTCTAATTTCTTTTAGGCTGTTTTTTTATTATAAAAACTATTTGCAAACCTCCGTATTGGTCATCTACTGATATAAATCAAGTTTCAGCAAAATCCTGTAGTTTAGAAATTAAATCTGAACTACGTTTGTATGGGAAAATGGAGCTCAAGCGCCCTCTTAAGTCCTAAAAATAGTTAAGCCTCGCGTTGAGAACCTTATGCTTCGTTTTTAGCAAAAAACTCATCCAAAAAGAAGATATGTTTTTTTTTCTTCCATTGGCGGTGCTAGTTGTGCCTATTATAGTTTATCACAAAAGGAAGACCGGTGTAATGAGTCTTTTTAGCAAAATAGCCATATAGATGCTGGTTGCGCTGTTTTTTAGACGTTGCGCTGTTTTTTAGATGTTTCTAAAATTTTTAGCTAAATAATTAAGCGATGGTGGGTTTTTCTAGTCAATCTTTAAATAAGTACTGGTAAGTACCCTTAACTTTCAATCGTAAAGCACTATTCTAGTTTTTATTTACGTATTTTACGCCCAACAAACAATTTACTCAAAAGAATGTTCTCTTGCACCAATGCGCCAAAAATAGTTGCCTTTGCGTGCACAGCTCCACAATATGTTTCTTGAAGTGTCTTTTCCGCATTTGACGGTCAGTGGATTTCGCCTTTAAATTTGAGCAAGGAAATACATTTCAAGTTTTCCTGTTGTTATTGTACGGAAGGAATTGCTAATTTTGCCACTCGTTATAAGGAAAACGATTTCAAAATCCTCGTTTGAAACCGGAGTTCCGCATGCAATTATTAGGTGGAAATGTTAGCGACTAAATAAAAAAAAAGTTATTTAAGATACATTTAATGTGTCTCATACATAGACGCATTGTGTATGTATGTTAACGCCTGCATACCTCCAAGAGGGTAGGTACCTAAATAAGAACCTTGTAAGGAGGTTATTATTTTTATTTTGGATGCATGATTTTGTTGAATTCTGTAAATAACGTGTTGGGATAAAGGATAGAATAGAATATAATAGGTACTTTTCTGATTGTGTATTTCGTTTATCCGTCGTTTTTAAAGTTCCGTACCCAAAGGGTAAAGAACCCTATTACTAAGACTCCGCTGTCCATCTGTCACCAGGCTATACCTCATCAACCGTGACAGTTAGACAGTTGATAATTTCACAGATGATGTATTTATGTTGCCGCTATAGCAAGAAATACTAAAAAACAGAATACATAAATATTTAAGGATGCTCCCATACAACAAACGTGATTTTTTTCCGTTTCTATAGCTAATGTTGCGAACCCTTCGTACGCGAGTCCGACTCGCACTTGGCCAGTTTTTAATTTACCATCTACTTACTTGCCCTTAAGCGTTCAAAATAGCCCTACCCTCACACCCTTAACGCCGAAACGGCAAGCATTGGCATAAAGTCAACTGGACCAATTTTAGTCCGTTGTTCTAATAAACACCAACCAAACAATTAAAATTACTAGGCGTCACTCAACATCAATAATTCAGTGATTTAGTTTGCGCTGTGCTAGTGTAATTATCTACAATTACGATGTAATTTACCGAAACTATGTTTCAGCTTTGATGTTGATACCTACATTGGTCTAATTCGATATTGTATGTTCAATTGTCAAAATAATTGATATACCTAGATATTTGAGGATAGATTACTAGACATAATACCTATGTTTTAGAAAATGAATAGCTTTTGCCCGCGACTTCGTTCACGCAGACTTATTTTTTTTCTCGTCTTTTTCTGTTGTTTTAATTGTTATTCTGCTATTCGGGGCGGAGAGAAAAACAAAAATCATAAAAATCGGTCCACCCGTTCTCGAGTTATAAATGGTGTAACTAACACGACTTTGTTTTATTGAACGAGCGAGCGAAGCGAGCGAAGTTCTCCGAGTCTACTGGAACAATCCGGCGTTTGTATGTATGTATGTATGTATGTATGTATGTATGTATGTATGTTTGTATGTATGTTTGTATGTTTGTATATATGAATGTTCGTTCGACTATAACTTGAGTAAATTTAGTCGGATCATTATGAAATTTGGTAGGCGTGTAAATGAAATTAAAAGAATTTTTAAGTTCGAACATGAGCCAAATCGGTCGAGGGGTTGCCGAGTTGTGGGGTTGTTAAGTTTATATAGGGTCGCGAGTTCACAGTTCGGGGCGAACCACTAGTATATTAAGATTTAGTAGTAGGTAGGTAGTAGAGGTAGTTAGTATGTAAGTAGTACTACAAATTCAGCATTGGAGTCGGAGTTCGTTTTATCAACTTAAACCTTCGTAAACACTGTACACTTCGTATGATAAGCCACGTTTTCACGGTCTTAGTACACTTGGACAAAGTACGTCGTCAACGTAAACTAATGCTTCTGATTGGGCATTTTAGTTTGCTGTGATGAAAACGACGACGTACTTTGTCAAAGTGTACTGAAATCGTGAAAACGCGGCTTTATAATCATACATACTTTTAATGTTGTTTGAAAAGCCGTCTAGTTTCGGTTCTCATTCGTGGAACTTAATCTAATCATGATGATGACATCCTTTTATCCCTTATCAGGGACATAGGGCTCGAAGAAGATATCTCCATTTTTCGCGGTCTTGCGCGGCAGTCTCTAGCTCCTTCCAGCCGAGTCCAGTTATGTAGCCTCTTTCTCAACTGAGCGCCTCCAGGTAGTGCGGGTGCGGCCCGGCCGTCTCTTGCCAGTAGCTTGCCACGTCAGTCCTTGTTCGGTCAGGTGACTTGGTATCCGCAACGCGTGTCCGATCCATCGCCATTTTCTTTCGAGGATTCCCTTGTGTAATGGCTTTTGGTCTTATTGAACGAGCGAGCGAAGTTCTCCGAGTGTAAGTACTTGAACAATCCGGCGTTTGTATGCATGTATGTATGTTTTCATCTCCCACGCTCGGAAAGTTTGCTGTTACTAGTAACTTACGATCGTGTAAAGGCCGGATTTAAACTATCTGAACTTTTGTGCGCTTCGAAATTTGAACGCAACGCCGGGACAGTCTTTCCCGCGCCCTATGGTTTTGAAAAAGAAAAAAACACTGGCCGTTTAAGTAGATGCCAGATCCCGATGGAAAATAAAACCTCATTCATAGTTCGTTTAAACGCGTATTTCAGCGAAAGCGATTGTTCGTGCCCATTCTCTATACAAAACTGTGAATGTAAATGGTGCATAAGCATCTTTAAAAAAGGTAAAGTCACGGAATAGAACATTCAGAAACGCGGTTTCTTCTTGTAGTCTTTTCAATATTTTGTACACATATTTATTTTTAAATACCAGTAAATAAAAAAAATGCTGCGCTTCTGTTTTATCAAATAGATAATTATGTTTTGGTTTGTTAAATACATTTTTTCAAACGATTTTACTATTTCATTTTTTATCTCCTACAAATTTTTTATTTATATGGTGTAAGTTCAGAACGCACCCGGAAAAAAAAACATTCTTTTATTTACATTATTTTTGTGTCTGGATAAATAAACTTCAGGAAATTATTAATAAAACGAATGGTTTTAATACCAACGAAGCTCAAAACTTTAGTACGGCAGCCGTAACTACAGTAAAATATGCTCTTAAAAGGAAGTTATTTGACTCACCTGTTTTGCCTGTAAGTAGTTGTCTATAGAGTTTGTCCCGCTTGGCTAACAAAGTCATTTCCTCGCTTCTGTGAGATGAAAAGTTTTGTGTTTCGCACGAATGCAATATTATTTGCGTTTCGTGCTTCTGAATACCTCGCTACGCTCAGGTTTCTTTTTTTGAACCACTCGCTACGCTCGTGGCTCAATTTTAGAAACCTTCGCTAGCTCGGTTTTCAATACAAGCACTCGCCGCAAACAATAATTTTGCATTCTTGCATAACAAATAACTATTGTATGTTTGAATGTTCGTTCGACGATAACTTGAGTAAATTTAGTCGGATCGTCGTGAAATTTGGTAGGCGGGTAAATGAGGCAAATATAATTTTTAAGTTCGAACATGAGCCAAATCGGTCGAGGGGTTGCTGAGATATGGGGTCGCGAGTTCAAAGTTCGGGGCGGACCACTATTCTAATCATGGAGGACAAAAAATAATTGGGGTAGCTACATGAACGATTGCCTAATCGGTGCGCATATTTTGCCCCATCTAGAAGTGCGAGTTCATTAAAACAGTGACTTGGCTGGAAAACTGCTGATTCAGCCCAGAATTGCCCCGCTTTGTGAAAGAAATTGGTTAATGGTACCACAGTGAACCGCTCAGCGCCATTGTTGGTAATAAAAGAATAATGTCATTGTTCCGGACGGTTTTTTGTGAATCGATTGTATTGGACCGGAAGTCAATTTGTTGATAGCGTTAGCCCTGTTCCTCATACAATACAGCTGGAGCAATTATAATGTTGTTTGCAGGTTGTTTGTTTATCGATATCGTTTTACTCACGCCGTCTGCCTCGTCGTCGGGTTTTGGTGCCACTGGGCGCTGTATAAATCATCTCATTACTTAAATGTTAGTTTTTTTTAAACATTATAAGTCCCGCAAGAAAATAAATTTTTTCAAGAGAGAAATCACGCTGGAACTTAAATGTTAATAAATTGTAACCAATCTAGTAATAACATACTTATTTGAATTAACATAGAAATACAGCGAAATAATATATTAATGTTTAGTTCGTAATATATTCTGGCTTTTAACTTGATCGCACTATTCATGAACTAGCCATCTGAATAGTGTAATAACTGTAACTTGACAGGGCTTTCTCCATCAACAAAATATCAAATTGATGTAAATCCTTTGAGAAATCTCACTGTAAGCCTATTTCAGCTAGCGCATTGGATAGTAATAGTGCTTGAGATGCTATAAAACAACGTGTTACAAAACATCCAAACTCTTTTACGTAACCTACTTACTGGTCAACAGAATGTGTTTCTGTAAAAAAAAGTTGAAAAATCAATTTTTATTGTATAACGTCAATTTTTTTTTTCGTATTTTTTTTGTTTTTGGTATTAGCTCACATATAAAAATATGTTTGTGTGTGTAGATGCGTGCTTTAAGTTGTTAAAACATTGTTAAGTCAATTTAAACAATATTAATAAAATACTTTTCTCCCGCCACGCCACAGCGTTCACATTTTATTAATTTAAAAATCAAAGGAACGTCATATAGCAAAAAAAAAATTAAGGTATTGATTCATTTCATCGGGTGGTATTAACCTGTAAAAAGAGTTAGAATCTTTTTTAACACCTTGTACCCTAGGGTATACACCACAGATTAATAGACATAGGGCCAGTTTCTGAATTGAGAAATTCACTAAGTTAATACTTAGGTACCGTAAACTGGGGTGAATAACAACATGTTTCAAGGTTTAATGCCATATATTTTTGCAAACCCGAGCTGAATCCTTCAAGTAATAACTTATAGATGCGAGTCTTGGATAGTTTTTTCGTTTCTAGTGACCCCAATACGTTAAACAATTTGTTTGAATAAATTGTCCATTAAAAGATTGCGTGTTGCAATTCAGACTTTGACTGGGGTCAATAAAAACGAGATATGGGGTCATTAGCAACAGTTTCAAAATGTATGAGATGTGTTGTTATTGACCCCATAAGTCGTTGGTATTCACCCCACATGTCGTTGTTAGTGACCCCACATGTCGTTGTTAGTGACCCCATAGCGCGTTGTTAATCACCCTTTGTTGTTATTGACCCCATAAGTCGTTGGTATTCACCCCACATGTCGTTGTTAGTGACCCCACATGTCGTTGTTAGTGACCCCATAGCGCGTTGTTAATCACCCTTTTGGCAATAAAATACTACCCTCTAATTTTAAGTGTACAGAAACTCCTAAAATACTCAATGTAAAGCTTATCTCTTTGTCGTATCCTGTTAACGATGAACAAAAGCCATAGAATACCACAGAAAAACTGATCATGTTGCCCTTTTTCCTGCCGAAAACAATAAAGTTTTTTTCCACAAAATTTCGTTAGCAAACTGTCAGTTTCAAAATGGCCATTTTTTTTTTACTTACTTTGACAGCTGTCATCAAGTAGTGTTGTCAGAATTAATAAAAAAAGTATTGACCATAGACACGTAACTTTTTTATTGAACATTAGGCATAGATTTTGCTTAAAAATCTTTCTTTACTTTATTCTTGAAAGTGTTGTTAAACACCCCTGTAGTTGCAAAACACCCCAGATTACGGTATCGTTCTGTCACGCTCTTTTTTGTGACATCTACACTACAGTGACAGAACGATACTTAAGTATTTGATTACTGAAATTCTTATTTCAAAAACCGGAGGATAGTTTGACAGCGATTGCAGCGAAATTAGACAGGAAAAACGCCCGTTACCAAAATATTTTTCCAACAAAAAGAGTGTTCCCATCTCAATCCCGTAATATTATTTTAGTAGTCCTCTACCAGTTATTTCTTTAGTCGTTTACAGTTAAGTACCTACTTAGGTATTTCTGTTACTTACTGAAAAGCTACTTCTAGCTACACACTTCAAGGATATCGAATGGTAGTTAGGGTTTTCACAACATCGAATTGCCGATCCGAAGACGTAAAGGTATCCGACTACCAACTTATACTACAAAAGGGAGAATGTAGGTATTTGAAACTCAGTCGGGCTCGAGGGTTCGACTTATCAAGATAAATAATAGTGTTTTTTTCTTTTTCAACACCATAGGGCGCGGGAAAGACTTTCCCGGCGTCGCGTTCAAATTTCGAAGCGCACAAAAATGCAGATAGTTTAAATCTGGCCTTTACACGATCGTATGTTACTAGTAACAGCAAACTTTCCGAGCGTGGGAGATGAAAAATAATTTATAAAGCAAATAAAATATCTAAAGCATAAAAGGTCATGATTAGTGAATTTAAAAAATAAGATTTAAAGAGTTTTATTTTTTCATAATTTATTTGAGGATTCTTTCTTTCTTTCAAGATGGACGCGATCCTTACCCATCTAAGTATAAGGAATTAGTGTATAAGAAGAGTTACAAGAGAAAAAGAGATTTTGTTTGGTATCTAAAAGGATCTCTAATAAGACCTTTCGTATCATTGCATTACCGATGTGACATCCAAACTATAAATCTCGATTGCTGAAATAAAACGATATTAGTTGGTAGGTTTATGTATTGGTGGTCCAGAAACTATACATTCCCTCACCATTCTAATAATGCGATGAGCAAAATTATTTTAGTTCTGTTAGGCTTTATAACATACAGTTCCTGGGCAACCGAGCTTCACTCGAATGCTAAGAGATGGCGCCTCTAATATATTTTTTGATGGAGGCTGTATCACCACGCTCAAACACAATTGTTAATGGAAATTCTCTTTCGAAATTGAATCGCGTTGGATTTCAAAGGTGTGTCTATGATGTGATCTATGTGATCGGACGCAAAATTCAGCATCGGAGCTTTGACGATAAAGTGGTAGCTCGTTTACCCTCTATTATTATAGTTGTGTTGTCGTCCAACGGAATAGAATCCTCTATCTACAGCTACACTGACTGGTCTTCTCAAAATGGGCGCTAACGTGGCAGACCAAGGCGGAGATGGTGGAGGATCTCGCAACTTTTTTGCCAGGGTGGCAGCTGGCAGGTGCCCCACCACAGAGTAACGGCAAACGAAAGGGGAGGCCTTTGTGGGATACACAATAGACTACAAAAAAATCCCTACAGCTATAATATTTACTTATGTCCATAAACTTATAACGCAAACGAACTCTACTCGTTTGCGTTATAAGTTTGCCATCATCAGTGGTCGTCTGCGACTGACCGCGCATTACAAAGTGCGGGTTCTGAGTTAGTACTCTTGTCCCGTGCGTCTTCAAAGTTCAAAGTTCAAAGTTCAAAATATTTCGGGAGCATCAGCCCCCGGGTATTGGGTGTGCCTTCTTGGCAGTGTGGCCCTGGGGGTCTACCGGCTAAGACCAGGCCGATTGCCATTGGCGAAAATCGAAGTTCGATTAACTAGTGGTTCGCCCCGAACTGTGAACTCGCGACCCCATGTAAACTTAACAACCCCATATCTCGGCAACCCCTCAACCGATTTGGCTCATTCTTTTAATTTCATTTACCCGCCTACCAAATTTCATAACGATCCGACCAAATTCACTCAAGTTATCGTCGAACGAACATTCATACATACATACATACATACATACATACATACATACATACATACATACATACATACATACATACATACATACATACATACATACATACATACATACATACATACATACAAACGCCGGATTGTTCCAGTAGACTCGGAGAACTTCGCTCGCTCGTTCAATGAAAAATGTACTGCCACCCAGCTTCGTCTTAGCCGGTAGACCCCCTCAACCGTTGAGCGTCAAGACACTCGAAAATAGCCTTTTTGTAATTTTTACATTACAAACGGTTATTTTTATGGTGGATATTTTTAGAGAATACAGGCGCTGAGCTGCTGGAGCCTTGCAAATATGGGTAACTAGCTTTTGCCCGCGACTTTGTCCGCGTGAACTAAAGAAAAAATATATGTTGTTTACATTGCCTGTAAGTGTAATAGCGTGATAATATGTAGCCTATGTGTTATTCTGATGTCTAAGCTATCTCCATTCCAAATTTCATCCAATTCCATCAAGACTTTTCAGCGTGAAAGAGTAACAAACATCCATCCATCCATCCATCCATACTATAGCGTTTATAATAGTAGTAGGATAGTAGGAAGTAGGAAGTAGGATTTATGTTAAAATCAAAATTTTTGGGATCTTTGAGATGTGGGCCCTTTGTTTTAAAGCAAGTATTCCGTGTCGAGATAGGAAACTGCGCCGCAATCAAGAAGGCAAACAGACAGGCGTCAATGTCACCTAGCACGATATCGCAGCTGTTTGCAGTACCACTTATTGCCTTGTCTCTGTCTTAACCCGGCAGAGTAAGCGAAAGGGGAGAGGTAAGTAATTAGTAGGCAATTTCTTCGTCAATGCTTAACTAGTGGTTCGCCCCGAACTATGAACTCGCGACCCCATATAAACTTAATAATAATAATAACCCCCGTGTGGTTCCCAGGAGGTACAGAATTGGACCCACCCGTACAGTCTTTGCTCTTGATTTTTCACTCGTTTTTCAAGATTTTCAGATTTTTCTTCTAGCATTTTTAGTTTGTCGCCAAACATTCTTTGAATGTTTTCTGTAACTTGTTTGCCGCTTTTTCTTATTTCAAGTTTTTGTGCCTCTAGATCATTTTTTTTTTGTAGTTTATCTAGTATTTCTTCCATTTTAAGTTTTGTATAGGACTCTCTTGTAGTTTTGAAGTAAAGCGACCTCTATTGTTGAGCATAAGGACTTTTTGGTTTATAATTTTGAACACTGGATGGCTCTGATATTTTTTTTTGTCACGCCCTCTGTTAGGAAGTAGAATAACAATATATATATATTTTTTTATAGATGGCGCTGTTTTGTATTTTCTAATCTGGTGTACTTTGGACCTTAGCAATTAGCAAAATTTTTAATTATTTTTGGATTTATTGGATTAAAATAGAGTTACGGATTATTTCGCGACCCGTAAAAGTTTATTTTTATTATTTCCACTGAGTTTTACGTCCGATATCCACAATATTGTTTCCAAACAGATTTTTTTTTTGGTTCACTTTTGTTACTTTTTATTACTGCTTTCACTGTTTTACGTTTTTATCACTTTTAAAATCACTTTTAGCACTATTTTAATGTTACTGAGAGGCAGCAGTGGCGCCCTCTCTCATCCCATATAAACTTAACAACCCCATATCTCGGCAACCCCTCGACCGATTTGGATCATGTTCGAACTTAAAAATTCTTTTAATTTAATTTACCTGCCTACCAAATTTCATGACGATCCGACAAAAATTATTCAAGTTATCGTCGAACGAACATTCATACATACAAACATACAAACATACAAACATACAAACATACAAACATACATACATACATACATACAAACGCCGGATTGTTCCAGTAGACTCGGAGAACTTCGCTCGCTTCGCTCGCTCGTTCAATGAACAGTCATCTCACTTATTGAGGGTCATAATAGCCTGAAGAGCTACTGACAAATCGACATTCTCGAACAAAGCTGATGGGATTGTAAGCTGATTAAGTATGCTTCGCTGACTCTGGGAAAAATACAAGGTGTTACAAAAGATGCTAACTCTTTTTACAGGGTAATAGCATCCGGTGATAGGGATTATTTTTTGCTCTATGACGTTTCGTTGATTTTTTTATTAATAAAATGTGAACGCTGTGGCGGGAGAAAAGTACTTTTTAAATATTGTTTTAATTGACTTTCACAATGTTTTAACAACTAAAAGCTATGCAAATGCACCTACACCCACTATAATATTTTTAAATTTGAGCTAATACAAAAAACAAAAAAGTTATCAAAATTTTTCAATTTTGAGGTTATAAAATAAAAATTGTTTTTTTGAACTTTTTTTTACCGAATTGACATCCTGTTGACCAGTAGGTTACACCCTGTAAAAAGAGTTAGCATGTTTTGTAACACGTTGTATATTGCAGGTCAGCTTTGGTTGAAACTTATAGTTTTGATGATATTTAAGAACCCATCTTAGAGGTAGGTCTTGTGGTAAAAAAAGTTGTATTCGATGCATGCAAGTACGAGTAGTTAAATCCAATTTTCAGTTTACGATAGTTAGATAGCATTGTTATCTCTCTACCTCTCTATAAGTATAGAGTCCCTGCATTACAGGAGTGATGTAGATTTACCCTAGATTGAATCGAGAACACGCATACAAGCCCACATTGTCTGAATATTTTATAACGATCTTAGGTAAGCTTCTAAGTTTTGCTTAAGACTCGATATCCTCGTATAAGCTTATTTGCAACTTAAGTTCTCAACTACACAGCATGAGGAACTTCTGAAGTTATTAAATATGAATAATGTCTAGTTAAACTACGAGGCTAGGATATTTCGACAAAATTACTAAAATCTAGCCGTCCTTACATTAATATAGTACAAAATTAACAAAAAATAAAAACCAACTGATAAACATTCTGAAGGAGCATACTGTGAAGGCGATAAAATAGTTTTTTTTTTTTATTATTGACCTTTTCCCGGTACTTTCTGCACAGAGTAATACATTATGGCCCGGTTTTTGAATTGAGAAATTCGCTAAGCAAATGGGTAAGTATTGTCCTGTCTCTGCAGATTTCTCACAAAAGAGCGTGACAGAACGATAGTTAAGTATTTGCTTAGCAAAATTCTCAATTCAGAAACCGGGCCTAAGGTACTACACTGATTCCGAGAGATCTGCTGATGAAAAAAAAACGGGTGAAACTGAGTATATCCTCATTTTTTCAAGTCATTTATCAAAGTGATATTGCTAAGTCTACGCAAATATTGTTCTAAGCACCCATAACATTGATCTAATAAAGGAAAGTTTTTATTAAAAACTTTATGCTATAGGCCGTTTTCAATTATCAAAGGGTTATTAATTAAACGAACACTCCAGCGTTAATGAGGGTGTAAATTATTATTTATATACATATAAATATTTTTCCTGGAGGAAAATGTTTCAGGTTATCTACTTAAGAGAGTCGCGAAAAAGTGATGAAAACATTTTGAGCAAACCTTCATATACTCATCCTATTCGAGTTTAATTTTCACACTTATGTCACTGTTTCTACAAAGAGATTATGATAGTAATGTTGATATCATACGATAATGTCATGAGGATGATTTTAAGTTGATCTTAACCACCTTTTCATAACGCAACTGACTGTTTAAGTGGTCTAGTCTTAGGTGCTAGGTGTTAACGTTCACAATTCTCTCAGACACTTACCGTGTTAATGATACTCGATGGTTATGCTGAGAACAAAATAAACCGAGCCGACTATAATAGATTACACTCTTGTAGAAAACCAACTAACCCAAACATTTTCTTCATTTATTTTGAACTATTTATTAAAAACGTATGTATCTATGTCGTAGCCCATAAATAAGTATGTATAACATTCTTGACTAACGTTTTAGGTTTGCACGAGCATTGTTACTTTATCTAACATTCACTTTAGGATTTTACATTTATTATTTCTTGTCTAAATATATTTTTTCTTACAGATTCAAAAATATTGTATAAAGATTTTAACGGTTCTATTTTCTTTTATTGAAGTCGGGATAGCCGATGTGAAGTAATGCATGCCATATAATACTGTTCCTCGAAACAATGTCAAATAAGGTCTATGTAAGAGCCATGTAATTCAACTTTACTAAAAACCTTGTGCCTTTGTATCGGATGTGTCGCAGGGCGGTATTATTGATTAATTTTGTTTTATTTTGTGGTTTTTTTGTTTGTTTACTTGTGTTGGTTATCACTTTCTACTTGCCGTTCGAAAGAAGAGGCTTTCGAGAAATCATTTGAATATGTTTGTGATTTGCAATAGTTCAAACTGCAACTGAAGACATGGTATCGCAGTTATCAGTTATCGAATCACTGCGAAAATGGAACTTCTGGCGTCTTTATAACAAGGTTTAGAAATCTGGCTTGCGCACAGGCAATTAATTATCTTTTCACAGTGAGTAGGAGGTATTTTGTGCGTGCCTACTAAGGTACTTACTTGAAAGGGCGGTATTTAGACTGATATACTGAATTACCATCGTCTACAAAAATCAAACAGAATTTAGACCTGAGCAGCTATCACGAGTGCTTACTGTCACTGTCACTGAAAGTGATAAGTTGGATAAACAACCTTACTACTATACTATTAAGATACATGACAGACGTCCGGCACAGCTTTTTCGCACTCGTGGTAGATACTCTGTTCCGAACACAGAATAATAAGAACTTAACTGGCTCAGGCCCGGTTTCTGAGTTGAGAATTTTACTAAGCATATACTTACGTATCGCTCTGTCGCGCTTTTTTGTGAGAAATCTGCAGAGACAGGACGATACTTACCCATTTGCTTAGCGAATTTCTCAACTCAGGAACCGGCAATCAGCGACACGAATAGGATCTTGACCTTGGAAACTAGAAGTCGCCACTGGTCTCTCTTTCTTGCCACATGTTTGGAGGCAGATCCTTGCTCATTTCATCCCTCCAGTGGTATTTGGGATATCCGCTCAAGGCCCATCTATAGGCACAACTAGCGACGCCTATGAAAAAAAATCAATATCTTCTTTTTGGATGCGTTTTTTGCTAAAAACAAAACGGCAAATAAGAACTTAACTATTTTTAGGACCTAAGGTTTACATTCCAGATCCTAGATCCTACGAATAAAACCCGCGCATCTTATTAATGTTCTGTGCCAAAAAGTGGCACATTTTGAATGTTCTTTTGAAAACCCGATTCTCCCCCACCTAAATAATTGCAAGGTTATAATTTTCATTTAAACATTTATTATAAGTTGAAAAAATTGTCTCGGGACTAAATAGAAAAGTATGGATATAATCCCCTTTTTGTGACAGGGAAACCCACGGCTTAGTTGGCTCCGCACATTCTAACCTTGTCTTACTTGTTGGCTAGGCCGACTAATCTGTCAGGATGGTAAATCTGCTGGGCAAGCCTACTCCATCTAAAACAATGTCCCAGGCACTGCAGCGTCGAGTCATCTCTTCATCCATCTAGTGTGAGTAAAGGTGCCAGTAGACGCTGTATAAATCATCTCATTACATAGATGCAAAGGCGTGACGTTTACGTGATGAGCCGAATTCATAATATTTACTCGTGATTGAAATATTTGGACATTTATAATAAGTTGAAAAAATTCACTCGAGACAGGACTTGAACCCGCAACCTCTCGCATACTGTGCAGATGCTCTACCAATTGAGCTACCGAGTCAAGTAACTGTCGATGCGAATTTCTTCAACTAGTCTCCGTCTACTGGACGGGGGGCGCCATCTGGTGTGATGAGTTTGCACTAATCTACACCACCCAATGCGAGAGGTTGCGGGTTCAAGTCCTGACCCGAGTGATTTTTTTCAACTTATTATAAATGTTTAAATTATTCCCTAGCACGGGTTAGTGCTTTGAAAAAACAAAAAGTGAAATATTTGGCTTTAACGAGAACAAATTGTTGTAATGGATTCGCTCTCAAAAGTGTAGAGTTACAGCGTTTACTGAAAATATTTGAAAGGTTTTATTTCAAGTGTTGTTTGTTCATTGTTGTGATATTTAATCTACTATATTTGATAACGTTTGTTCCCAACAAATAAATAATTTATAATTTATATTGGCAGGTTAAATTAAAATTGATAATATCACTTTATTAAGTTTTTCTCTCAAAGCAACTCAACTTCACTAATATACGCCACGTATCTTTTACTGAAGGTATTTACAATTTCAAAGTTCTATCATAGACTACTCTGCTATGTCATAGCATAAAGTGCGTATAGTCAACCAATCGGCTACGAGGCCAAAGGTGCTACGCCGTAGCATAAAGTACCAGTACAAGGTCACACGCTAGGATACCCTTTTTTGTTCGATTGGCGCCCTTATGCCGCGAACGGTAAGAGCTGCCATGGGGTATCTGTGACTGTGGCCGACCGTATGTGTAGTCTACCGATTGGCTACGAGGCCAAAGGTGCTACGCCGTAGCATAAAGTACGTGTAGTAGTCTATCGATCGGCTACGACGCCAAAGGTGCTACGCCGTAGTATAAAGTACGTGTGTATTCTACCGATTGGCTACGAGGCCATAGGTGCTACGCCGTAGAATAAAGTACGTGTACGTGTAAAAGTGAATAAAGTACGTGTAGTCTATCGATCGGCTACGAGATCAAATATGCTATGCCGTAGCATAAAGTACGTGTGTGTGTAGTCTACCGATTGTCTACGAGGCCAAAGGTGCTTAGCCGTAGCATAAAGTACGTGTGTAGTCTACCGATTGTCTACAAGGCCAAAGGTGCTACGCCGTAGCATAAAGTACGTGTAGTCTATCGATCGGCTACGACGCCAAAGGTGCTACGCCGTAGCATAAAGTACGTGTGTATTCTACCGATAGGCTACGAGGCCATAGGTGCTACGCCGTAGAATAAAGTACGTGTAGTCTATCGATCGGCTACGAGATCAAATATGCTACGCCGTGGCATAAAGTACGTGTGTAGTCTACCGATTGTCTACGAGGCCAAAGGTGCTACGCCGTAGCATAAAGTACGTGTAGTCTATCGATCGGCTAAGAGATCAAAGGTGCTACGCCGTGGCATAAAGTACGTGTGTAGTCTACCGATTGGCTACGAGGCCATAGGTGCTACGCCGTAGCATAAAGTACGTGTAGTCTATCGATCGGCTACGGGATCAAATGTGCTACGCCGTAGCATAAAGTACGTGTAGTCTACCGATTGGCTACGAGGCCAAAGGTGCTACGCCGTAGCATAAAGTACGTGTAGTCTATCGAGCAGCTACGAGGCCAAAGGTGCTACGCCGTAGCATACAGTGGCGCGTGGTTGTTACGTTTTGCAATAATCAATTTCGATAAATTGATGATACGCTTAATTATTAGTTACTTGTTCTGTTCGCAGTTTAATAATATGATGATTATCCACCGACCGTCATTGTTCGAATTATACGCAATGCACTAATACTATTATTGCACCATTATATTTATTAATATTCAAGTTACCTTTGGCCAAATTATAATTTAGTGCAGGATTTAATTTAGTGCAGGATTTTTTTAAACTATATTGGTTCTGTAAACCCATCTTTGGTTTATTATTTATTATAGTGTTAGTAATAATTTGAGTAAGATTATTAGGGAAAGCGAATAATTAAAAGTGGTCCGAAAATGTATGAAAAAAAGACGCTACTTTTTTTATTGGAATATTCAGTCTACAATATATATTAGGGCTGAAACTTAAGAGGAGTCTATAAATATGCCGTCACCTCGCGTTCATCAAAGGCTCGTGGTGTGTAAGATGAAACTCATTAGAAATCTATGTAGCTACGTTACGGCAAATTAATATCTCGCTTCGTCTTTAGAATACTAAGCGTAATTGAATTCGTTAAATCCAGTTGTGATTGCTAAACAGGGTACCAAATCTGTTGAAGCAAATTATATGTTAGAACCACTTTCGGAAGATTCAAGGTCATCTAGTACTGACTAGGTAGTAAGTAGTTTTTGCCAAGACATTTTTAATTATGTTGCAGTGCGGTTGGCAATAATATAATCTTACTCACATCTCTTACCAATTTATATGCGTCTATTTGCGATGATGCAAAAAGTAACCTGTGGTCTATATAAGTGTACGTACATACATATCAAAAAATAGCTGGGCAAAGGCATTTTCTCAGAGAAAGAGTTTGGGCTAAATCACCACACCTGCCCACTACGGATTTGCAATTTCCGCGTTGAGGATATTGTGCCTCAGTCGGTCAGATTTCTTCATGATGTTTTCCTTCACAATTAGTGAGTAGCATTGCAAATTTATTACAATGTACTTCACAAAGGTAACTTACTTTGAGTAAGATTAAAGTCACAGTTTCATGCCCGCACCAGGAATCGATCCCGGGTTGAAATGTTAAACGCGAAAAAGAAAAGTAATTGTATAGATAGACGGACTAATAATAAAATGTAATGCAGGCACGTAAATGTGAATGCCTCTTTTAATAACCTCAGACAAACCACATAGTTCTAAAATAAACACAGCAATTGGTTTTGCGGCAGTTATTACATGGAAACTCAGTTAAATTCGCGAGACACAATCGAGTGACGCACAAGAGCACAAAATATTCACTGAAGAAGTTTAACTCAGTATAAAAATCCATATTATACTCCTTATGGGTATTCGTCTAAAAAAGATTAAGTTGTTACAATTCATCATCATCCATCATCTTCTTCTTTGTGTGCCGTCTCCTATAGGAGGTTAACGATCAGTTTGGCTATCTTGTCTATCAAATCATCATCATCAGCCCACTTCTACCTACTACTGGGATTAGGCCTTTTCCCCCTCTTGCCACCGATCCCTCAAAGTTCAAATTTCAAAGTTCAAAATATTTATTTGCGAAAACATTACAGATTACATGTAGCAAGGGTCTTAATAGCTAAAACGTCGCCTCGCCATCCGCATCCATGGACTCTCGGCCACTTGTCTGCCCACCGACCGTCGTCGTCCAATCCAGATCTACATTTATTTATTAGGTTTGAGCTATTCCTCTAATAGTGCATATCTGGCCGCGAGGGCATGCTCGCGCAAATTTCAACCACTCATGCGGTTTTGTACACTTCGTCACATGAGAAGATGTTATTAACACTCGTCTAACATTTTTTTTTTTTTTATTTGGAAGAGTTTCTCCATCAGTGATTTAAAGTTGCAATGTTGTTAAATAGTACGATGATTGTTTTAGATACCAAGCAAAAAATATATTTTTGGAAGATTTAAGGCCTTTTTTCGAAAGAGAAAGAGAGACAGAGATTCAGTTCTCTGCTTACGGCAAATGAGTAATGGCAAATAATAGTGAATATTTTGGTTTCCCCACTTTAACTATAAACTCAAGTCAAGGCAAGTAGACTATCTTACCAAATAAATAAGACATTGAAAGTCAGCCAATACTTTTCGACGATCAAAAACCTGTATTAACATTATTTAAAAGAACCCGAAGGAGAGATAGAGAAGCCTACCCTATAGCCATCCAAAATTATACATTATATGAATAGAGAAATGTATAATTTCGCGTCCTCGTGATATTTTCTTGAAGTGTTTACTGACAACATTTTAAAAACGTTAACTATATTTTGTAATTTTTTCGCTTTAGACCCAAAAGAGAATTTTAAGTGGATCATGCATGACAGTTGAAAAAATGCGATTGTCCTAGAAATAACTCAAAAGAGGGTTTATAAAGGCCTGTAGATATAAAACATTCATGCTATTTCTGACATTGATAAAGCTGATAGACCCATGAGGGACGTCCGAGTCCCAAAATATAAAAATACAGAAGGTGCAATAAATTAATATTTGGAAGGTAATAAAAAAACATTGTGGTGCAATAACTGCAAAATGTGTTTCATAGATAAGTGAAACAAAATTGTTGAAAACATAATGAATATTATTTTATTAATTAAAACTTAGGCGTTTGAAGTTAATTTAGTACTGACTACCACACTTCTGCAAATTCCAGTGTGACTTTTCGTTCCATAAAAAATCCAATGTAGATTGTTTTCGATTTCCCTCTGTCATTATCTACCTATGGGGGGTAGTAATAGTCGTCTGAGATCACCTACTTGAGCTCGATCTCAAAAAGGTGAACTCAGAAAAGTCAAATGCTATAATGTCAAGCCTTGGCTAATGTCAAACTTGAATAGCTGTCAGCATATTAAGGGTAGATGATAGCAACGTGGCGGGAAATTCAAAATGTTCACAGTCTTTTACATTTTGTAGCTAAACTGAGCTATTTTTGTTCAGCGATTTTTCGTTCGCGACAATAAAACAGTATTCTTTTCATTATTGTAAACAACAGAACAACAATAATTCAGCCGATTATGTGTTCTGGTCTACGACAAGTGTTTTGGGTAATACCACTGCTTCGAAACGAAAAATCGCTGAACAAAAATAGCTCAGTTTAGCTACAAAATGTAAAAAACTGTGAAAATTTTGAATTTCCTGCCTCGCTGCTATCTTCCAGCCTTAATAGACACTTACTTGAGATTAACATTGACATTAGCCAAGGCTTGGCATTTGACTTTTCTGAGATCACCTACTTGAGTTCGATCTTGAGCCGACGACTATTAATGCCACCCTAAGCCAATCTTCTGTGTGTGTTTTATTGTATCTCACGGGAGCACCCTCATCAATAAGCGAGGTGAGGTCTTGTCAGGTGACGGCGGCCGGGCTTTATCACACTACAGGCTTAGTAGGAGAGGACTCGGGCACACTGAGACTTACTTACTCAATTCAATTAGGGCAATTTTTTAATGGCTTTATTCCTCAGACACCCTAACCTCTAAATGAGATTTCCAACAACTTTTGTTCTATGACTTTGGTAAAAACACATTTTATTATCCGAACAAAAAAAAAATATTTAAAAATTGTTTTTATGATTTTTTTTTGACGCTGCTGAGTAACAACTAGTAATGCCGCCAAGAGTAACAACTAATATTTTAACAAATAGACGCAGGAGAGGCTGGGAAAGTGGTAGAGAGTGGAGTGGCACTGAAGCGCGCCACGCAGGCAGTGTTGGAACGGCTTTTTAAACTTTTTAAACATAAAAAACGTTCAGTAATTAAAAAGTATCGAGCTAATAGAAAAGTCGTAGAACAAAAGTTGTTAGAAATCACATTTTAAAGTTGATGTTTTTCAAGAATAAAACTATTTGAAAATTGCCCTGTATACCCCAGCGGAGTGGTCTCCTTCCACTCGCCTTCTTGGAGGTAAATAAATAAGATAGTAATAGCAAGGAATAGTAATTTTTTTACAACGATGCTAAATAAAATTGTCGTTTGGGAACCATAAACACTAAGCAAGATAGCGTAGGTCCTTGGCGAGTACATATTTGAAGCGGTATTTTGAAAGATCCTTGGCGAGTACATATTGGAAGCGGTATTTTGAAATGGTCAAAATCGGTTTTAACATTGTCAATCTCGAGCCTTATTCCAAAATTCGTGTGGCAGGTGAATTTAACACAATAATTTGCGTAGCTACGGTAGCCACTGAAGTTCTGACAACTCGACCGACGGCGACAACACGTCAATTCCTTGCTCCATTTCTGGGCCAGTTATGGCCCAGCTACACGCTCCATCTGATTCTTGCTTGCGCAGTCCCAAAATTGAAGGAATGATTGTAAAAAAAACCAGCCAAATGCGAGTCGGATTCGCGCACCATTCAGGCTTACAGTTAAAAAATATCTGGTTGTACGGATCCTTGGTGTATGTGTGCGACTCGCACTTGACAGTTTTTTTATTATTTTTTGTTATACTATAAAGTAAGCCCTTTAATCATACCAAGTTTGATGCTTGTATGTTTTACCGTTTTTGCGATAGACCAAAAAGTATGAAAACACGTTAGTTGTATGGGATCCCCCTTATTATTATTTTTATTTTTTATTAACATAATATTCCGCTATAATAACACGTAATCTATGAAATTTTCAATTGGCTACCTATTACAGTTCCAAAGATACAGCCCTTTAAAGTTAGGACAGACAGACAGGCTGATAGACGGATAGACATACAGCGGAGGCAGAGTAATAGGGTCCCGTTTGGCACCCTTCGGGTACGCAACCCTAAAAATGAAGGGATACGAATTGGCCCCACGTTTAGGTAAGCTCCTGCAAAATCAAGTAAACTCGCAGGTCCTGCAAACTAAGTCCTCAACAGATTCACGCCGTGAAACCAAGTGTGGATGAGTTTCGTGCCTGTTCACGGGGTTTGATCCGCATAGAAAAGTAATTCACGCCGCTCGTATACGTATATTATGTAGAGGCCTTCAACTGCGCTATCCAATCTTCAGCAAAACAAAAATAATTGTACAATCTACGTTTCCGAGCCTGCACGGGCTACCATGTTGCCATCCACATTCATGTTCATATATGCGCAAACTTATTTGTGCAGGCATGATGGAGGGTGTAGCCCGGCCATAAGGCTGGTAGTGGATTTACATTTTTTGACAAGTGCCGTTGAGTTGGGAAATGTTTAATGACGTATTGATACTCCCCACGAGGTCAATGTGACTGCGATATGAACGCGCCGCCTCTCTGTTTTTTGTTGTATTATTTTATTCGATATTAAGAGTTAAAGTGATGAAACAGTTAACATTTTAACAGTATCTTCAATCTGTGTTACGGGTTTCAAAATGTTGTGTTGTGGTAATTTTTACCAAAATGTGAAACTTTGACCACAAAAGAAAAAGAGAGCCTTTAAATGAGAATCTCTAGGCTTAACTATTTTTGAATAAATCCCACGACACCGCCAAAAGTGGCCGATTTGGCAAACAACGCATCCAATTGCAAAAGAAGACATGATTTTTTTTTCATTGGTTGCGCTAGTGTGGCTTGAAAATCACCTTAATATTGAGTTTTCATTAATATCTGTCAATTTTATCGTTCACA
Organism: Zelleria hepariella; assembly: GCA_949319315.1. NCBI lineage: Eukaryota > Metazoa > Arthropoda > Insecta > Lepidoptera > Yponomeutidae > Zelleria > Zelleria hepariella. The sequence continues at coordinate 7,968,448 of OX439393.1, forward strand.
TAAACTTTGCGAAGCTTTCTATTTTCAAGTCTCTCGATTACTCTCGAGCTCAAATTGAGACGACTCAACAGCGTTCGGGTTTCGATCAATACAGCTTTATTGCTTTCATCAACAGAATTTAACTTATCACTTGACAGGTTATTATTTGATTTCTTAACTTGACTTGAATTGACGACAAGTTGTTCCAAAAACTTGCCTATTCGTTAATACAATCAACTGAGACTACTTAGTTTTCCTCTTTAACCTTTTAAATGTTATATGTTATCAAACTAAACTTTTAATAGTCAACACTCGTTTTTATAATTCATTGCGTTTTTCCAAAAAAATACATATTGAGAACAAATCTAGGGTCGGCGGACATAACCACATAAGTCCTATAGAAATTGTATAGGACTTATGTGGTTAAGTCTGCCGACCCTAGAAATATTCTTTTAGGACCATAATAATGTTTGGTTTAAAAAAATATATTTTTTAATCTTCATTCATGCAACCAAATGTCAATAAAAACACACACAAACCAACCCCTACTCGAATAAACCACCCTGGGCCCGACCAAAAGGTCCCCAAGACGCTTGCAGCGTTTCCACGCTGAACCGCCAGGGAGATCCTTTCCATGAGGTATGCCCTGGGGCAAATGTCAGGGCCATGGTTCCGCGACGCCCAATTTCTTTTACAAAAGCCTTGTTAACCTGAACACTCCTGGCACAGATTAGATCATGGTTACTACGTCCCATGGTCTTAAGAGCATGGGTTAAAAATCTATAACAGAGTCAGAGGAGTTTTTTTTTTGTAATGATCTTATAGTAAAAATTTGTCGGGACCATTTTATAAAACTGATAAAGAAAATTTACAAATAAGATGAACCTACATTAAGTAGTCGATTAGGCATTCGAAAGGTCACAATTACTCCTAAATAAAAAAAATACCCCCGACATTAAGCTTCAAATAAGCATAAGCGGCTGAACTGATTTTGATAAAACATATGTAAGAACACTGGCTAGAAAACCTGTTTCAAATTTTTAAAAAAACCGCATCCAAATCGGTTCACCCGCTTAAGAGCTACGGTGCCACAGACACACACAATGACAGACATAGGTACAAATAGAGAGACAGACACAAATACACACATCCTCATACACGTACACACATAGCGGCCAAACTATAACACCCCTCTTTTTGGGTCCGGGGTAAAAAAAAAGGTTTGGATATACCAAACATCTACTATTCAATGTATACTTACATCGAATTGTCATAATAAACTATGAAATTTTAGTTTTATGAAATGTTCACAGGAGGTCCGTTTACAAAAATACAAGAGCTCCGTCTAAACAAGTTTTTTCATTTAACTGTTTTTACTTCAGAGGAACCTTTTTTGTGAAGTCCAAATAATTCTTTCCCCAAAACTTTTTTTTTCTATTCTAACAATAACTTGGCGCATTACAAAGGCGAGCGAAGTCGAAGTTCTTGACTTCTTGTTACCTACAACTGCCACCTCGGTTACAAAAAATGTAGACAGAAGATCTTCTCAACCCTCGGGGTCTAGAAGCTCAGAGTTGGTTCCATAATAAAAGTTCCTTATTATGGCGTTCTATGATCCTTTGAGCGGTTACACCCTGCAAAAATAATAATAATAATATATTTATTTAATAATGGGGACCAGGGGTTTAATACCAGGAGTAATTACCAATTTGTTGTAATTTGCTGGGCCTGTGACGTTACATTTTAAAACATTGCAATAAATGGTCGTTAATAAAATTAAGCGAGTGATTTTTTAAACTTAAACTTTCGTGAGCACTGCACCTTTTTCTATTAAATCATGGTTTTACTCACTAGTAATTTGTCGGTGTAGCCGACTAGTTTCGGTTCTCATTTAAAGACCGTCTTCATGGAGAACGAGGCGGCCCTCGCGACGAGCTGCGATGCGTAAAACCGTGATATGCGGGTGAAAGTAAAAATAACGAATAAAAAGTATCTTATGAACTAAAATGATTACTGCTGTCCTACAAGTTAAAAATAATCCGATAAGAAAACAATTTCTAATTTAAACATTTTTGAAGTATCCATGGTAGACATAATTGAACGAGCGAGCGAAGCGAGCGAAGTTCTCCGAGTCTACTGGAACAATCCGGCGTTTGTATGTATGTATGTATGTATGTATGTTTGTATGTTTGTATGTTTGTATGTTTGTATGTTTGTATGTTTGTATGTATGAATGTTCGTTCGACGATAACTTGAGTAAATTTTGTCGGATCGTTATGAAATTTGGTAGGTGGGTAAATGAATTTAAAAGAATTTTTAAGTTCGAACATGAGCCAAATCGGTCGAGGGGTTGCCGAGATATCGGGTTGTTAAGTTTATATGGGGTCGCGAGTTCATAGTTCGGGGCGAACCACTAGTATTATGATTCAGAAGTTAATCCTAAGAGAGTGCAAAGGTATAAGTAGTATTTTGAAGTGTTATGAGATGTGTTTCAGTATTTCTTCTGTGATGTCATAGTCTAGCTGCAGCAGCCATTTAGTTATCAGGGATTTTGCCTCTTTGATCGAGCTACATTTGAAGTCGCAGAGTTTTATAACACTATCGTAACTAGTGGTTCGTCCCGAACTGTGAACTCGCGACCCCATATAAACTTAGCAACCCCATATCTCGGCAACCCCTCGACCGATTTGACTTATGTTCGAACTTAAAAATTCTTTTAATTTCATTTACCCGCCTACCAAATTTCATAACGATCCGACCAAATTTATTCAAGTTATCGTCGAACGAACATTCATACATACAAATATACATACATACAAACATACATACATACATACAAACATACAAACGCCGGATTGTTCCAGTAGACTCGGAGAACTTCGCTCGCTTCGCTCGCTCGTTCAAATATACGATCGAAAAAGAGTTAGGACTTTTTGTTACATGCTAAGCATTTGCAGCTAAGGGAAGTGATCTTCTGGTCCGCAATAGTTTGTGTCCGACCACCACGGAGCTCAATCGAAGTTTGCGATTACTTTTAAAAGTTGAAGGTAGAGATGCCACAGACGGTGGTATGAACCAGAGTAGCTACCACGAGTGCGAAAAAGCTGTACAGGACGTCTGTCATGTATCCTAATACGAAAGGTTGTTTATCCAACTTATCAGTTTCAGTGACAATGACAGTAAGCACTCGTCGTAGCTGCTCAGTTAAGGCGGAATAGACAAGGAATTGTGAAGAATGCATCTTGTCATTGTTGAAAACACAGTTTTCAAGGACTTGACGTTACCAGGTACTGCAAGTCAATACGTAAGAAGTTTCCTCAGAAACGACTGAAATGCGCTGATTTTGATGCAATTCGCAACCCATAGTTTTTGGTTCGAAAGTCCGTTATTGGCTTATTCAAAACTTTTGGCTATTATAAGAAATTAATTTCAATATTTTTTTATTTTGGTTCAGTAGTTTGGATTTTAAAACGTTTCAAAGATACAGTTTTATGACGTCACGCGACGGTCTGCGTACTGTTGGCGGTCATAGAAACAAAACATTTTAGCGCATAAAAACAAAACTACTGGACCAAAATAAAAAATATTTAAATTAATTTCTCAATATTGTCTAAAGATAAGATTAAGCCAATAACGGAATTTCGAACAAAAAACTTTGGGCTCCGAATTTAGAATGGAGATAGTTGACACACCAGAATAACACTTAAATAAAGGCTATATACGTTATTAGCTTTTACCCATGACTTTATCCACGCTAACATCGATAACAGGGAAAAATATAGGCAACTTTTTGTCTAAGTCCGCGCGGACGAAGTTTCGGGCACATTATAGTGGAAAATAAAAGTACCGTAAACTGGGGTGAATAACAACATGTTTCAAGGTTTAATGCCATATATTTTTGCAAACCCGAGCTGAATCCTTCAAGTAATAACTTATAGATGCGAGTCTTGGATAGTTTTTTCGTTTCTAGTGACCCCAATACGTTTAACTATTTGTTTGAATAAATTGTCCATTAAAAGATTGCGTGTTGCAATTCAGACTTTGACTGGAGTCAATAAAAACGAGATATGGGGTCATTAGCAACAGTTTCAAAATGTATGAGATGTGTTGTTATTGACCCCATAAGTCGTTGGTATTCACCCCACATGTCGTTGTTAGTGACCCCACATGTCGTTGTTAGTGACCCCATAGCGCGTTGTTAATCACCCTTTTGGCAATAAAATACTACCCTCTAATTTTAAGTGTACAGAAACTCCTAAAATACTCAATGTAAAGCTTATCTCTTTGTCGTATCCTGTTAACGATGAACAAAAGCCATAGAATACCACAGAAAAACTGATCTTGTTGCCCTTTTTCCTGCCGAAAACAATAAAGTTTTGTTCCACAAAATTTCGTTAGCAAACTGTCAGTTTCAAAATGGCCATTTTTTTTTACTTACTTTGACAGCTGTCATCAAGTAGTGTTGTCAGAATTAATAAAAAAAGTATTGACCATAGACACGTAACTTTTTTATTGAACATTAGGCATAGATTTTGCTTAAAAATCTTTCTTTACTTTATTCTTGAAAGTGTTGTTAAACACCCCTGTAGTTGCAAAACACCCCAGATTACGGTACATTGAGGAACAACAATAATCGAAATCCCAAACATCTAAACTTCGCCAACCTGTTCATACCAAATACTTAATTTTCAATTAATTATACAAAGACATGGTAATGATACAGTATTAAGTATTTCTAAACAAGGAAAATGGTAAATGTCACCAAACTGTAACTCACAAGATGTACATTATGCATTTTTAATTTCCATTACTCTCACCCACTAAGCAATCACTGTCACAAAGTAAACTCAATTGGGACTCGACCCTCAATAATACAAATTAGTCCTGGGGTCACAATACGTCAAAGTCCCGCCCACTTAATCGATGAAGGTGTGAAGCTTTCATGTCGCTCGCATACCTACGCTAAATTATTTTGTGGAACGGAATGCCTTTGTAGGATGATCAATTGATCAGGGCCCTTAACCTGTAACGCAATGTGCCAAAATGGGCTCCCGGTTGACGAATGAAGAATACCATCAACTTTTGATTTTTATCTTACCATACACTCTAGAAAAAATCGAAACATTGGGTGAAAAAATTTTTTTGATACGACTTATAGTTCTCGAGATATTTAATTTTAAACTACCTGTGCGACGGGCGCGCGGTCGTCAGGTGCTGTGACGTCACAACTCAACACGCACCCGACACATACACCGTAACACTCATTCAAGGGGCTGTAACTTTAGAACCGTACTAGGTAGCCAGTTGAAATTTTCAGAGATTATGTTTTATTATAGTAAATTACCAAAGAAATAATAAAAAATAAAAAATATCAAAAAATAAGAGGGGTTCCCATACAAAAAACGTTGTTTTATACTTTTTATTCTATAGAAAAAATGGTAAGACATATAAGCAACAAACTTGGTATGATTATAGGGCTTACTCCATAGTATAACAAAATAATATAAAAACTGGCCAAGTGCGAGTCGGACTCGCGCACGAAGGGTTCCTTACCATCTATAAGAAAGGCAAAAAAATCACATTTATTGTATGGGAGCCCCTTTAAATGTTAATTTTATTCTGTTTTTTAGTATTTGTTGTTATAGCAGTATTAGAAATACATCATCTGTGAAAATTTCAACTGTCTAACTATCACGGTTCATGAGATACAGCCTGGTGACAGACGGGCGAACAGACGGACAGACAGACGGACAGACAGACGGACAGACGGACATACAGCGGAGTCTTAGTAATACGGTCCCGTGTGGATCCCTTCGGGTACGATACCCTAGAAACGGTCAAGCGCGACTCGGATTCACGCGCCGAGGGTCCGTATAATCAGTTTCTTTTATTATATGGCGGTAGGGAACTCTCAGTGCGCCAGTTCTACTCGCACTTGGCCAGTTTTTTTGTGTGTTTAGTCAGGTCATTTTTCAAAGCCGTCATCCATAGCTAAGTAAGAATATATTATTTAAAGTACAAACCCGTGCTAGGGAATATTTTAAACAGAGCTTGCGGCTTTAAAACCTGTCCCTAGCGATTTTTTAACGTTATAAATAAGTAATATTACATTAAAACACTACTGTAACACTGACTAAACACACAAAAAAACTGACCAAGTGCGAGTCGAACTCGCGCACTGAGAGTTCCGTACCAACATACAATAAAAAAAACTGGTTATACGGACCCTCGGCGCGTGAGTCCGAGTTGCACTTGACCATTTTTTATATTTTTTTGTTATACTATGGAGTAAGTCCTATAATCATACCAAGTTTGATGCTCGTATGTCTTACCGTTTTTTCTATAGAGCAAAAAGTATAAAACAACGTTTTTTGTATGGGGACCCCTCTTATTTTTTAATATTTTTTTATTTTTATTATTTCTTGGGTAATCTACCTTATTAAAACATAATCTCTGAAAATTTCAACTGGTTACCTAGTACCGTTCCAAAGATACAGCCCTTTGAATGAGTGTTACGGTGTACGTGTCGGGTGCGTGTTGAGTTGTGACGTTATGCGAGTATGCCGCGCTCGCGCGAAAAACTCCAAAAGTACGGAAACTAAAACCGTCGTAACTTTAAAACTACTGGCTTGATTTGAATGAAACAAAAACAAGTGTATTTCTAATTTTTTAGGCTACAAGTTCATAAAGTTTCAAGTGATTTAACAGACCCACGGACATTCTTCATTTGTGTCGGTCCTTTTAATGTTTTTGTAGAACAGCAAAGAATATTATAAGTCTAATTCTAGAGGATTAGTGCGCTGGTTGTAGGAGAACAACGAAAAATTTCGGTTTTGTCCTTCTACCTGGGACGCCATTGATACGCTATTGTGTTACAGGCTAAGGCCCCAGGATCACTGACGGTTGTTCCATCGTACGTTCACACTAAAGCCTGGAGCACACGAGCAGTGTAAGCTGTGTTTTTGCTAATACCTATGGGAATAAAAAGTTACAGCATGATTGTTAAACATCAATATTGGTTGTTTTTTTTTGTAAAAGGTCCCAACTCCTTTTACTGGATAGGTCCTTTTGGAAACCATATCCATGTATACACCTTGTAAACGTGGGTATGGTTTCCATACAAAATGTCCCCAATGAGTTTTGGTTAAGTAACTAACACCGGGGGCAAGTTGCTCTACCACTAATCAGTACTTGCCTTCTCCCACCCCGACGTGAACTCTACTCTACCGGCTACTCAACTCACGTATACAGTCTGTTAGAGTTAGTAAGTAGAGTGATAAATTAGGAATTTAATTTTTTTATTTTATTTTACTTTAATGAAAAATAAATCTAATATTGTTTCTGACACGGGAAAGACGAAGTCAATACGCGCGGAACCAAGCTTACTCCATCCCAAACAATGACCCAGGCACTACAGCATCCAAGTAGTCCGTTCACCCATCTAGTAATAGTGAAGGTGCCATTGGACGCTGCATTGGGTATATGCAAAGGCCTATAAGTTAGGTATTTGTTTCCTTTTTTTGTATCCAAAAAATAAAAACTGGTAATTTGCATAATATCAAATCGTCTAACCGTCTAGTTAGCCTCAATGTTGTGCTTTATTAAAGAAAGGACTGATGTTTGTTTAGAATGTAGATTAAACCGTGGCCCGCCAAAACCTTTCACAACAGAGGTGCTATTACGAAAGAAACTCCACCGTATGAGTTGATAATATAAATCTGAAAAATCAAGACGCTGAAAAGTTGCAATCCTTATTCGAGTCAACTTACTCACTTTTCGATTTAAATTTCGAACTGTGTGGCGCAGCTGCGCGGTGACAAAAGATTGAAGTTTCCTATACAAAAGGAGAGGAGAGAATTTTGATTTGTTTTCTTACAAATAGGTATGGTAAGGTTTCGGTAGTATTTGCGTGGTTTGATTTATTGCTTTAGGTGTATCTATAAATAATTAAATTTTATTATTTTGTGAATCTATAAATAATTTTGTGAACAAATAATAATATTTGAATTTTAATTTGAAGTGGGACGGCGGCTAGCAAAAAAATTAATCAGAAAACCGATCTTTTGTACTTTTATTAAGATCTATGCAACAAGAAATAAAACACCTGACGGTAGTGAAGACGATACGATTTATAAAGACTTTCTGAAATGGATTTTTTACTAGTAAATTCACGAAAAAAAATCATCCGTCCCGCAAAAATAATAAAAAAAACTATAGGTTTACTCTTTTACGCTGAAACTGCTGGACGGATTGGGGATAGAGATAGGTACTCGTAGTTTATACACCAGAATAAGACCTTATGTTATTATGATAAAAATTTATGGTATTAAGTTTTATACTTTCTTTTGCCCACGACTTTTTATTACGCAGGAAACATTGTACAGAGTTAAACAATATAGGCTACTTTTATGGAAGTCTGCGCCGACGAAGTCGCGACCAAAATTTTGTCTATGGTTTCCGGAACATTCCAGAATCAGGAAACGTGTTTGTGACGTACGTCAGGCGTAACGAATTGTGTTCATGCTGCAATCACGGCTCATTAGGTCGGAAAACCTGAACCTAACGCGCGGCCTTATCGGCATAACTGTGCCTGCTGACGGCGTACATGCAAAACGAACAGAGTAAACCATCCCCACAGAACCACCGCCGTGTCATTCTAAAGCCGTTAAGATCAATTCGGTACGCAAAGTTTTTTGTTCGAAAGTCCGTTATTGGCCTAAACTTATCTTTAGACAATATTGAGAAACTAATTTAAATATTTTTTATTTTGGTCCAGTAGTTTTGTTTTTATGTGCTAAAATGTTTTGTTCCTATGACCGCCAACAGTATGCAGACCGTCGCGTGACGTCATAAAACCGTATCTTTGAAACGTTGTAAAATCCAAACTACTGAACCAAAATAAAAAATATTGAAATTAGTTTCTCAATATTGTCTAAAGATAAGATTAAGCCAATAACGGACTTTCGAACAAAAAACTTTGCGTACCGAATTACAGTTTAAGCCAAAAAGGCTAATTTAAACCCTATCTGTCGATTAACTTTCATACAAAATGCGAGGTTTAATCTATGGATTGAGTTTAAACTGTGATTGATCTTACGGGCCTTAGGCGTACTTGCGTCAGTCAGGGTTAGCTCTGACTAACTCTGAGTTAATTTGACATTTCAATGCAATTTGTGACGTTAACTCAGAGTTAACTGGCTAACCCTGGTTGACGCAAGTGGACCTTATACACTCATCATCATCATCGTCATCATCAGCCCACCTCTGCCCACTGCTTGGTATAGGCCTTTTTCCCCTCGCGCCACCTCTCACGGTCCCTAGCCATTCGCATCCATGGACCCTCCGCCGCAATGACAATGTCGTCCGACCATCGGGCCGCTGGTCTTCCAACTGATCGCCGTCCAGTTCTCAGCCTCCACTCTGTGACTGCCCTTGTCCACCGGCCCTCTTCCCTCCTCGACAGGTGTCCTGCCCATTTCCACTTGAGACCCGAGACTCGATCACCAATATCGTCAACCTTCGTTCGTCGTCGGATGACGACCTTATACACTGTAATGTACAAACTCGATATTATAGTGCATCAGGGATGTTTGCCGACGCGCGAACAGACGGGTTTCATGCGTAAGAGGGTAGCATCCCTGATGCACAGGGTGCGGGTCAGTGCCAGCAGTCTCCTGCAAGTGTTGGCAGACAGGATGGACAGTCCCATCCGGCGTCACTCAAGATGCACGTTAGGTCGACGGCCAGTGGGGCTGGCTGGGACTGAGCAAAGTTAGTACCTGATATATACCAACCGAATGCCGTCATCCGACGTCGAACTAAGTCTGACGATATCGGTGCTCGAATCTCGAGTCTCAAGATGGCCGGTGGACAAAAAAAAAACTAAGGCCTTTGCATCTACGTAATGAGATGATTTATACAGCGTCCAGTGGCACCTTCACTCACACTAGATAGGTGAAGAGACCACTCGGCGCTGCAGTGCCTGGGACATTGTTTTAGATGGAGTAGGCTTGCCCAGCACCTATACCATCCTGACAGCTTAGTCGACCAAGCCCACAGGAAAGACAGGTCAATACGTGTGGAGCCAACTGAGCCGCGGGTTTCCTCACGATGTTTTCCTTCACCGTTAGCGAGTGGTATTGCTACTACAAATTCGCAAATGTAAGTAACTTTGAAATTAAACAAAGTCATAGATACATGCCCGCACTGGGAATCGAACCGGGTACCTCTTACTTCAGAGTCCACTGTTCTACCCACTAGACCACCACCGCTAGATAATGGACAAAAGCCGGTGGACAAAAGCAGTGAAAACTGGACGGCGATCAGTTGATAGACCAACAGCTTATTGATCGCGATGGTCGGACGATACTGTCACAGTGGTGGAGGGTCCATACCCGCCGAATGGGATTACTTGTTCATCTCCCAAAGGCTAATTTATAGGTGTAGTTGAACTACTGTGTCCCTTGTACTATGTTGATAGCGTGCATTTCCTCGACTATTCCCCCGAAATAGCAAAAGTTCTTGGCCTACATACTGTTGATGTCAAGATTGGATGATTGTGGCATTTAGTTTGGAAATGTGTGCAGTCTTGCATGGATATAATATGAAAACAGTGTCTAAAAATATTACCTTAAAAGCGTATATTTATACAGTGTGGCCCAGTAAATGACAAATTTCATTCGATTCAATTAAATTGGCGCCACACGAAGGTGGTTTTTGTAAAATTGAAAACAAATAAATTCACATTTACAAATAAAAATGAAATTAAATGGTTTTTCTAAAAGATTTGTACTTAAAATGCCTTCTAGCAAAAAAATATTGGCTGAAACTGAATGTAAGCTTTACCTTCTTTCAACAGGCTCAGTGAACACGAAAAAATACGCAGAAAAAAAGCTTTCAATTATAAATGTAAAATGAAATGGAGTGCAAATACAGTTGGGCAATCAACTTTGCATTGTCATGTAAATGCTTTGATGAAATGGTTCAGAAATAAATACAATATTTTTTTACAAATAAACGTCACGGAGTTAAAACTACAAGCCTTCAGCAAAATCCATTTATTTGACTGAAACCGAGTACTTACCATGTGGGTGATAAGATTTTTTTGCTTTTATTTTTAAGTGAACCCGTCGTAAATGGTAACACATAGCGATGGTTAATGTTTATTGAAGCTATTTATTTGTTATTTATTCAACCACGATCAGCAACTGTAGGGAGTTCGTACAGTCGCCCGTAAAAGGTTACCGGCTGCCCTTTTGATATGTTATAAAGTACGTAATTCTGCATATAAAAACCTAATTCTAGAAATGCCTAATCGGGCACAATGTAGAAAAAAAACATACAATGTTAAAACTTAAACTTTCGTAAGCACTGCACATTTTAAAAGTAAGTGAAACCGTTAAATCGATCCATACAATGTTTTTGCATTTTGAATGAGGCTGTAGAGTATTATGAAAGGGAAATAAATTAAAATATGTATGGTATTCTTTTACTTTGCGGCAGGTTAGGAATTTTTTGAATTTTGTTTTTATGTGCAGAATTAGGTACTTTAGAACATCAAAAGGACAGCCGGTAACATTTTACGAGAATTAAACCGTTACGGGCTATTGTACTTAGTTGACGGCGCCGATATATAACAAGCAACTATGTACAGCCGGCCTCACCCAAAGATACCCCTTTTTGTTCGATTGGCGCCCTTATGCGGCGCGCGTTAAGAGCTGCTATGGGGTATCTGAGACTGTGGCCGACCGTACTAGGTACTCTTTATTATCGCCCAAAGATGGAATCCGAAAATACCGTAGAAGAACTATCTATGTAAAATGTGGTGAAGATACCAAAAGTTATCTGATTGCTCTTCCACTCCGTGTCAAAACTCCGCGTCAAACCGACCGAAACTAGAAACACAATTTTCCCGCGCAAAGAATGAAAATTTCATTGTGCCATCTTTCCGGAACATTGGCCGTTTCCTTTCTAATATAACAAGGCTTGAAAAATGGGAGAGTTTCTCGCAAATAGAGCATCATTTCGTTTCATTTTTAACCCCTCGAGGGGGGGCTGTGTTGTGTATGTTTTTACAGAACTCTTTCTAGCCAACTGCAGCAAAGCCTAAAAGGAGGATTATGTTTTTAGTTTTTTACTGACCGTGCAAGGATTAGTTTTTAGGTGGATGTAATTTTTAGTCACCACGTTGATGTTAAAAATATTTTCAGAGTGAAATGCGCGAGTACTATTTTAGGCCATTAAAAATCAACAGTGATTGTGTCAATGACAATTATTTTTATACATTTTATAGTGCATTTTAGAATTTTTCACAATGGTTCTGTATAGCTACCACAAGTGCGAAAAAGCTGTGCCGGACGTCCGCCGGACGTCTGTCATGTATCCTAATACTATAGTAGTAAGGTTGTTTATGCAACTTGTCACTTTCAGTGACATTGACAGTAAGCACTCGTGGTACCAGTACTGTTCTCAATCTCCAGGCTCTCGGTAGACAATCCATCTATATTCCTAGATGAACATGTCGAGGTTAAATATATTGTCAAAGTGAGTATTATTTAAGGGCATTTAAATCAACAGTGATTGTATAAAATGTCCTGTGTAATAATTTCTGTGATGAAATTGAGGGTCAATTTAACAAAACCCATTCGGTTAAAACGACTAAAACTTCAGCTAGCAATAAAAGTTATTATTTTAGGTATTAACTAAGTAGTTTTCCGTTAGGTAAACTTCCATCCATACAATAATAATGGCTCGGACATAGTCCTTCCACCCACGGTACAATACAAAGAACGTCAGACGTACAGTTATGTTGTAAAGCTGGCGTAAACGAACCGAGTAAAGTTCCGGCGAGTAAAGTTCATCCTGCTGCCGACTGTACCTACCTACCAGCTCCGGATATTGTCCTTTCACTTCCATGCAGAACTAATAACGTAAGTATGAAGTTGTTTGCTTTCATCTCTATGGGTTCATTGACGCGTGGAGAAGGGTCGTTGCTTTATCGGGCGAAAATTGCCAGTTTCATCGCTCGTGGAATGGACAGGTCAACAAGTCATCTGTACTATGTGCTTTTTCATCTTCTTCTTCTTCTTGTAGTGCCGTCTCCTATCGGAGGTTGGCAATCATCTTGGCTATTTCTTCCTTTGAGGCTGCCAAACGGAACAAGGAGCTCGTGGATTGTTGGTACCAATGGCGTAAGTTCTCCAGCCATGATATCTTGGGTCTTCCAGGTCTCCTCCTGCCTGGTATCTTCCCTTGGATGATTAGTTGAAGGAGTCCATATTGGGTATTGCGGTTTATATGGCCAAAATACTCAAGTTTGCGTTTTTTTATGGTCTTCATTACTTCAACGTTTTTTCTCATCCTCTGGAGCACGGTGGTATTGCGGACTTTTTCATCCTACGACCAAATTGGGTATTACAAGTTTAACGTGTAAATCTGTGACAATAATTCGTAGCAAATAAAAACATAACACTCCTTCTGGCGCAGTCGAGTAAAAACTGAATCAAAATCGGTTCATTGTTTGAGAGTTTGTTTGATGCCACAGTCATATACATAGATGTACAACAGTTTGGTCGAGGGTTAAAATTGCTCTTGAGTGTGGTTCGTAAAATGCACTTTATGCACATCTGTGAATGAGCCAACGTTTCGACAATATCGCGTTGCTCCGAAAATTTCTCTGAAAGTCCGCATTTTGGAGAATTTTCTTCACGAAATGTTTGTTATGATTCCCACTAAAACGTTGAATGTAAACGAATGAAATGAATGAAATAAAATAGGGAGCAAAGTTCTTCATGAGTAGGTACCTACTTAATAAGCTAGAAAAACTATTGAAACCCAGTTTTACCAATAATTTTGCAGGTTTTCATAGAAGCTTTTGCGGTGGTGGCATTTCTGCAACTAATTAACAAAGGAAGGTGTAGCAAGGATTTTCCGATGGAAACGATATAATTGCACCGGGAGAGGGTAGTTCCAGCGAGAGAATGCAAATACCACGTGTGGTGGCGAGACCGCTATTGTTCGAGCAATAGGGGCCATATCAGCTTGCTGCTTCGTATTTTACTAGCGGTACTGTATGGAGGTGGCTGGGTTGGATGCAAACACGTGGCCTTAGAATCTAATCTAAAGTCATTTGGCTCTAAGGTTTAGAGTCATGCTTTGCCTAGGCATTCTCCCTCCCTCAAGTAACTAATTTGAAATTGTTTGTTTGAAGCATTGATTCGTTAGAGAAATCTGTACCGTAAGAGGAAAATTACAGGCACAGGGCACAGATTGTTGGTCCGTTTCAGCTTGGGAAAAAATGCTTTCGTGGCATATAATGTATGTTACATACAGGACAAAATTTTACGAGAATCGGTTGAGAAATGTGACCTGTAGAGGAGAAAAGGGCCCTTAGCCTTTAACGCAATGGCTGGTCAATGGCGACCCGGCAGAAGGACAAAACCGGGCTCTCCTCGTTTTTCTCCTACAACCAGAGAACTAATCCTCTAGAATTAGAATCAAAATATTATTTGCTGTACTAAAAAAACATTTAAAGGACAGACAGCGTTAGCAAATCGTAATTGAAGTCGTCACCTGACAGCCCATTTTGGCACCATTGTGTTACAGGCTAAGGGCACAGGTCGCATTTATCAACCGATTCTTGTGAAATTTTGTTAGCAGATCGTTAGCAGATATAATTATATCGTTTTTTGTCCATTCAGTCTTTCGAAATTCCACTCGCAAATGTCGAAGGTAATGTTGAACTTTTTTGCTTACCATCCGATTTCGCTCTTTAGATTGGACAGACTCGCGAGCTCTACAAAGCTCACAGAGCCACTAGTTTAAATGAATGACTAGAGGCTAATGTTTAGGGGAAGGTTGCGATCATTGGACCAGCGCTTTGATTGGACCACTCAGTTATTTTCTAAAATAGTCACACTAAAAAGTGCCCGTACGGTTTCACGGCCTAATCTTCACCCCCCTTGCACCCAGATTATGTAACCTCAGTCCCGCCGTCGCACTCGGCGATGAGTCATTTATGAAAGTGTTTTCCCGTCGCTAAGAATATTAAAACCCATGCAACTAAAAACTGATGTATGATTAATATCATTTGATTTAATTGGGAATGTTGGTTGCGATTAATTAATTAGTTTCTATGTTTGGACCACTGGAACATAATGCTCTAAGTCCAATGATGGCAACCATGTGGTCCAATTAAGGAAACGATGGTCCATAGAAGGTGCCTACCAAATAAATTAATTTTTTAGTTTTTTTCCTAAACTGTTACCTCAAGGCGCTCCTGGCTAAGGCTGATGTTAAAAAGTTGATGAGTATAAATTATACAGTGGTTTCATTTCAACTCGTAAAATACGGACTTCAAGAGATCAGAAAGTTATGTGGTCCAATCTGCGATGATTGGACCACATAACTTTCTTTCCCTAAGTTAGTTATCCCATTGACTGGCAAAACGACCTTTTGCCCGCTCCAAAAACGTAAGGTTAGGTTACACCTAACACCGAATCTGGACCTTGCTTGGAAGTCTTTCAAAATCGACGGAAAGTGACCAAGACGAAGATGCCCGACTCATTGGACCGACCAAATCCGCTCCACACTCAACACCACAGCATACGATGCCATACACTTAGCCGCAGACAGGAACAACTGGCGACGCATCGTACAAAAAGTATTGCTTCGATTGAATCACCACGACCCTCAGTGATGAGGATACAGATGCAAGGAGGAGGAGGAAGTCGTTGTACCTAAGAGGAGGAGAAAGTGATTTCAGCCTCTTAGTTTCGAAGATCAATACAACTACTTCTTTGTTGGGGTACAAAAATCGGCCCATAAGAAAAGGCAAGGCAAATGGCTTGTTACTTAAAAAAGTGTATTTTATTTATCCGTAGAAAAACCTTACAAAGTTTGATTAGCTAATATATTATAGTCACCCTGCAAATAGGTATATTTGTTTACTCAAAAAAGCTCGTAATGTGGACATTAATTCGACAACCTTCTTTGAGCAAAGTCGGACTTGCGGGCTACTTGGATTAGGCGCCAGAAAAGTTGTATGGAATTTCATTAATGTCTTGTGTTTTGCGGCCAGAAAAACATTAATGTCGAGTTTTGTTTCATAAATAGAACTCAAACATCAGGTACAAAAAGTATTTATTTAGAATTAGGCTGTATGGGTACTGGCAGTCGACAAATTGCACAGAAAAAAAAAGAGCGGCCATATTGTTTTCGACTTTTCGCGCGTTGTTCGAAGTGATTTTTTTCTGTGTTTTTGTTGAAAAAGTGAACTCTCAAAGCGACGAATCCTCGGATTTAATGTGTTTAACACCGCCGGACATTCAAAATCAAGCGAAATTAGTAATTGGAAATTTATTGCCACCGAAGTCAAAAGAAAAATACAAGCAAGCTTACCAACAAAAAGTTTGCGGAATGGAAAATCGACAAAAAGTACTTAATCTACGACAAATGGTAAGCTAATTAAATTACTATGTTAATTACTATTCTAATTAATATTTTAATTACTCGCATTGTTTGAGTAAAGCACTATACAAGCCTTGGTCTGCAATGAGTGCGCTTCTGGCCACGCTATGATTGCCTCGAGCTTAGCTTAGCTACGCTCTCGGCCCTCAAGTTTGGTCATCATTGCAGCCCTTGCTGGCCGCGCTATAAAGGCCTCGACCTTCGGTCTCGGCCTTCATTTCAGCTTGTCCATCAAGGGCTGCAATGCTGACCGCATTGTGAGGGCCTTGAGCTGCGCTACGCTGCGCTCTGTCGGCCATCAAAAGCGCGCCAGAAACGCACTCATTACAGATCGCGGCAGTAATGTACTATTCCTTGCCTTTTGGTTTATGCTTTGCAAACTGAACAGAGTAGCTACCACGAGTGCGAAAAAGCTGTGCCGGACGTCTGCCGGACGTCTGTCATGTATCCTAATAAGCAGTAAGGTTGTTTATCCAACTTATCATATTCAGTGACAGTGACAGTAAGCACTCGTGGTAGCTGCTCTGTCAACCATACTCTGCAGGGAAATACACGAAGACATCTGTCTGCATGCATTACATATTACGTGAACAATATTATGCGCGATACTATTTGCATACACATTGCATCTCAAACGTTGCGAGGACACAATCGGTTTACAGAAGAACACTGCTTGTTCTGTTCAAGTCTGTTCTGCACAGACAACATCGCAACTCTACGCCTGCCCTGATGCTCAACACTGCAGCTGGCATGACCGCATGGAAGCGTCAACCCTAGAGGGTTGCCCTTGACGCTATTGCGATCAAATTGAAAAAGATTTAAAATTAATTTCTCTTTGAATTCTTTTGTTTCTACTTTCGTCCTTCTACTTTGTAATGTTTATTCAGTAATGTTTATTAAAAACACAAAATGTGTCTTAATTTGTAATATATTAAATTTTGTACATTGCGCGATATTGCGGCTAAATTGGAAAAATGCGTCAAGGACAGGGGCAGCTTTGTTGAAGTGGCGAGAGTCGGGCGCGGTTTTGTTCACGTCAACTTCTAAATGTCATTTCCAACAACTCTTGTCCTACGAGTTTTCGAAGAGCTCGATTCTTTTTATTTATTGAACGTTTCTTAGGTCCACTTGCGTCAAATAAGGTTAGCCAATTAACTCTGAGTTAACGTCAATAATTGTTTGGAAATGTCAAATTGGCTAACCCTGACTGACGCATCTCCGCCGAATTCTATAAAGTTTGCATTTGTACCATTTCAGCGCTGCCTCCCAACCAAAAAAGAGTGCATAGCGGTCACCGTCAAACTTTTAACACCCAAGTTTGACCTAACAGAAGCAGTCCCTCTGCTCCTAATATCTCAAATGTTACGAGCCAGTAGGTAACATGTCGAGCAAATATCTTCTCGCATTGAGACATTATTGATGAGGACTAACAGGCAGTTTAAACGCTGATTAACTAATCACGGCACTAAACTAGCTATTGTGTCGTTAATTAGTGTCGTGCATGATTGTTTGGGACTGTTTGGCCGTAGCTGTGAATTTAACATGGACTCGAAACGATGTTGGATTTTGGCCGTTGACCGCATTGGTTATCTTTATCTATCAGTTACTAATTAAAATATTTTTTTAGTTTTTATTATTTTAGACTTAAAAATTACATCAACATACACCCATTGCATTTGAAACAATAAACATTATCATTATCAATTTAATTAAGTCCATAGAGTAAGTAGAAAACTAATGTAACTATTGCTTTACCAGATGACGTGTAAGGGCCACTTGCGTCAGTCAGGGTTAGCCAACTAACTCTAACTTAATTAGGCCAATAGCGCACTAGGCGGCCAGGCCGCAGCGATCAGGTTGCAGCGGCCAGTGAGATACACACATAGTATGAAATCGCCATGGGCCACGCGCACCAGGCTGCAGCGGCCAGGTGCGCGCGGAGCACGGCGACTTCATACAAATGTGTGTATCTCACTGGCCGCTGCGACCTGGCCGCTGCGGCTTGGCCGCCTAGTGTGCTATTGGCCTTATTGTGTATCTCACTGGCGGCTGCGCCTATGAAATCGCCGTGGGCCACGTGCACCAGGCTGCAACGGCCAGGTGCGCGCGGCCCACGGCGATTTCAAACAAATGTTTGTATCTCACTGGCCGCTGCGACCTGGCCTAAGGCACCAGCAACACAGAAGAGACGTGGGACAAGGACGCGGCGCGGACGTGACATTTTACTTTGATTTGATGTTTTGCATTGTCCGCGCCCCGTCTCTTCAGTGTATTGCATCGCGTCGCTTTTATACATTTTTAATGACAGTGACATCAAACTTAAGTGGCGGCCACGCCGCCGCGTCTTCGTTCCGTGTCTGTTCTGTATGTCTGGCCTTTCCTTTCCTTTAATCCTAACTGAGCACGCGTGGTGATTTAGCTCGAACTCTCTCTCTTAGAGAAGGCTTTTGCCCAGCTAGTGGGACATGTACAGTCGGCCACAGATACCCCTTTTTGTTCGATTGGCGCCCTTATGCCGCGCGCGGTAAGAGCTGCCATGGGGTACCTATCTGAGACTGTGACCGACCGTACAATAAAATTGTACCAGGCTACCTCTTACTTATTTTTTACATGCAAAGGCATAAGTTTTTTTTTTCACTCTTTAAAATCACCCAATGAATTCACAAATATAAGGCCATTCAATCCAATAACGAAGACTTCAAATTCAGGTCAATATTTGTCCAGTCATTCAATGAAGTTGAACAAACAGACCTCCATTAGTTACACTTAGTTGGTAAACTTTAATATTAAAAAGTCTCTTTCTATTCTATTTTAAACGTTCTGTCTAAGGGTACTAATTACAGACTCATTTAGACAAGAAACTTCGCGCTGGAAATAATAATGGAACCACTGTGAAATAGATAGATAGGTAACATATAATGTACACGATCAAGGAAATATTAAAAAAGGAACAGACGGTGGTCTTATGGCTAAGAGCCATTTCTTCCAGACAACCGTTGAATACATTTTAATAACTACGAATTTGCAGGAATAAATTATTGATTGATTCAAATTATTTGACCTTGTTTATACAGGTAATACGAGAAGTACGGTCGGCCAGAGTCACAGATACTACATGGCAGCTTTTACCGCTCGCGGCATAAGGGCGCCATTTGAACAAAAAGGGGTATCCTAGCGTATGGCCGACTGCCCACTGATGCTACCCTATTGTGACAAAAATAAGTGTAGGTATGAAGAGACCGTGAAAATATCAAAATGAAATAGCTAAGCCGTACCACCAACTTATTATTTACTTTGTGCGAGTTCACCCTTGACAGCTTAACCTAACTAACTCTCCTTGTGTAAACGAGCCTTCACAATAATTAAGGAGTCGTCTCCCTGCAATTAAAGCAAAGCCCGAACAGGATAAAAAGTTTTGCTCCTCTCAAAGCCAAAAATTACGTTTGAAATCTTGATACCACCTCGTAAAATGAAATTAATTTCGCAAAGTAAACTCCGAGCATCGGGTTTAGGGATAAGCACGAAGTTTAAAACTCAAGGTGTAAACAGATGAGGGAATCTTTACCGGGAACCTCCTACAGGGTAGGTGTACAGACACTACAGACTTGACTTGACTTAAATCCTGTTATCCCCCGGGAGGGACATAGGCCTTGAAGAAGTTTTCTCTACTTGGGACGATCTTGCGCAGTTGGCTCGAGGTCGTTCCAGTCCAGACCGACCTTCCGCGCCTCACTGGTGACCGATCGGCGCCACGTGGGTTTGGGGCGACCCACTCGCCGTTTGCCCTCGGGTAGCCAGGTTAGCACCTACTTGGTTGGGTAGGTGTCGTGTCTCTTCAGTGTGTTTCCGAGCCAACCCCACTTTCTATGGAGGATTTCTTCGTTAACCGCCTTCTGCTTAGTCAGCCTCCAGAGTTGGGCGTTTGATACTCGTATGGTCCGTGGCCAGAAAATCCCAAGATCCTCCGAAGGCATTTATTGACAAACATCTAGGACAGGTATTTTCTAATGAACCCAACCCACAGGCCCAAGACACTACATGGTGCGTTTAATTCACCAACCAAACTTACTTCTCAGCGCTTTAACCTTTAATGGGCCTTGGCCTCCTCAACGATATTCTTCCATTTCGCTCTGTCTATGGTATCCGTTCCCCAAGATGTTTTCTTGCCTATACTCGTAGATCTTCGTCGACAGAATCCTTCCTCAGCTTCCTGGGTCTTTCTCTCGGTCTTTTTTTTCCACTTGGAAATGGTTTCAATGACTGGGGTGTCATCCATTTATGCCCAGTGGCCTAAGCCTTTGTGATTTTGCAGAACCTGACGATCGTTTATTTATAAATCAACATCTCTAGTTCAGGATTCCAAACTTATGAGGCCTAAATTCTCGGAAAAATTTCATATTTGGTTCAGTATTACAGAAATAAAGTAGGCTGACTACTTTACTGTACTTACTTATTCCCTTCAAGTGAAATAGGACTTTCTGTTACAGCTGCAAAATATTAAAGGCACAGTAGATTAGTGTATTGACATCTTGATAGCAATGACAAAGGTTCTTCATGTGAGTCGTCTCTCAAAAAGTACCACCAGATGGTTCTTCTAATCATTTACTGAGAGCTGGTGCTCTGAGAAACCCTTCGGACCCCAACCCTGTCACAGAACTGAAATTGAAAAGACTTTTCATTGTTGAATTAATAGCTGCGAGGCGGCGAAGTTTTTCACCAAGATTAAAACTATTTGACCGTTACGAAGGCGATTGAAAGACCCGCCTCAAAGATGAATGTTCTCCAATTTCGTCGAACGAATATTTATCGCGGGTTGTTCTTAAAATGCGAAACTTTAACGGCTGTATTCGCTAAAAATCCAGTGGATCCACTCTTTGTCAACTGTCGAAAGATTATTTTTGCTATCAATAAGATTTATCCTACCAACAACATAAATGTTCAAACGGGGGCCAAGTTATTCATGAAGAGTCACACAGCTAGAAAAACTGAATTATATTAATTTAAATGGTAACTGAGATACAGTGGTCAAAAACAGCTCGAAGTATTTCGTGTAAACAGTGGTGCACTGGCTGTGCTCGGCCTATTTAGAACTTGGCATGCGCATGCTGCTGTGCGCTGCAATTATGAATATACTCGTACCTAAATTGCACTCCATTGAATGATGTTCCCTGATATCAGATCAATATTTCATTCGCTAGCAAGTCTCTTTTGAATAAAAAACTTCAACACAGTTACTGTTTCCATTGCATTTCACACATAAAATATATCTATCGGCAGATCGGTATTCCGAATTTATTACGGTTATCCGCTAGTGGGGATTTATTTATGTTAGCTTAGCTGTGCCTCAGATAGCTTCGTTTGGATTTTCGAAATCTATCAAGCTAGCAAACGTGGGAAGCTCGCATTGTATCTATATAATATGTACCTAGATGGCGAGTCTAACATATCTGAAACACATAGATCGGAAACAAGCACTGCTAAACTGCTTGCTAACTAAACTCTTGTGTTTCACAACGCACTAACCTATATTGACGGAAAAGAAGGACATGACACGAAAAGTATCCTACTTCCTACTTATATTATAAATGCGAAAGTTTGTGAGTGAGTGTGTTTGATACCCTTTCACGCTGAAACGGCAGGACGGATTTGGATGAAATTTGGGATGGAGATAGCTTAGACATCAGAATAACACATAGGCTACATATTATCACGCTATTACACTTAGGGGCATTGTAAACCACATATCTGTTTTCTGTAGTTCAAGCGGACGAAGTCGCGGATAATTTTAAGTACTAATGTAAATGTTTGATTTGACGATTTCAATTACTTTAATTAACGTTGGGATGGCTGACAAGTTTTGACCGCATCTGGATGTCTTAGACATGGAGGGAGACAAGGCTCGCGCCGTTGCTATCAGCTTTTTACTGCGAGCCCGTATACTAGTATAGGCGATCTAAGTTTTACGCAATTCCCACGAAGAAGGTGATTGATTTTAGTTCGTTGCTAAGTCGTTGTTGGTCCTTTATCAACATAGTAAGGCCCGGTTTCTGAATTGAAAATTTTGCCAAGGCAATCTTTAACTATCGTTCTGTCACGCTCTTTTGTGAGAAATCTGCAGAGACAGGACGATACTTACCCATATGCTTAGCGAATTTCTCAATTCAGAAATCGGCAGTAAATTCTATAAGTATAATTTTATAATATTTTTTTTTTGCATGCTTAGAATTTTCTAGATTTTTATTATGTCATACAAGAAATTTAAAAAAACAAACCCCGTTCTTGTGGGAAAGGTCCAGGGTAGGTACACCCATTTTTTGCGTAGATTGCCTGGCCTAGATACTAAGTTATACTCGTCGAGCCCACGCGGAAATATCCGCTTCAATATAAAATGTGCAGGATTTTAATGTGTAACTTGCTAATATGTGAAAAATGTTCAGTTTCACTTTAAAGCATTCTGTGTTCTTACTTCCTGGCCGTGTAGAGAGAATGGCTCTAATGAATTATTAAAGTTAAACCTTCGGGGTGTTAAGTAGGAGAGACGTGGGGCAACCCCGGAATCTCGGTTCCATTTAGAATTCACGAGTAATGTTCAGATAAGTGATTTTAAAGGGGTTCCAGGATTAAAGTTGCTTCCACATGCGGCTTTATTTTGCCACGTTTAAATCAACTTGTATCACGTATAAGATCTTTACATCATTGCTAAGTTGTTACTTAGGCCCGTAAGATCAATCACAGTTTAAACTCAGAATATAGATTAAACCTCGCATTTTGTATGAAAATTAATCGACAGATAGGGTTTAAACTAGCCTTTTTAATTTTTATTTTCATATTCATTTTCATTTTGTTTTTGGTTTAAACTGTGATTGATCTTACGGGCCTTAGTGTTTTATAGTCAGAATTATGTACTTTATAACATTTCAATAGGGGACCCTTTTAGTGAATTAAACAGTTAAGGGCGCATGTACAGTCAGCCACACGCTTGGATACCCCTTTTGGTTCGATTGGCGCCCTTATGTCGCGCGCGGTAAAAGCTACCATGGGGTATCTGTGATTGTGGCATGCCGTACTTTTTTTAACGCCTATCATAGTGGTCACGCGTGGTGAACGCCAGGTGCCCGTTTCATATTATAAATACAATTCATAGTTTATTATGATGACAATTCAATGTTCATTGAGTGGTCGGTAAGGAAACAAACCTTTTTTGTAACCTTCCTCATGTCAAATCGGCCTCGCAATATACATCGAATTGTAATATTAAACTATTAATTATTGTAGTTATATGAAACGTGCACCTGAACTCCCTCTCTTTGAGATAATGCCTGTGTTCTAGTGCTAATGTACTAGTGGAACATGTACGTACACTTGGTCTTATGGTACAGGCTATCTATCTATCTTAACATGTACGTGTATTGGTTCAAACTAATTGGGAGATATTTATTGTTCACACGAATGATTGTATGGATTCGTTATTATTACACCGAAAGTACGTTACCATTTATTGTATTTATTGCGTACCTTCCATGGCAATATCTGTATTTAGTACACGAACCCCGAGGCAATCTCCTCTTTTCCTGATATCATAAGCTTTTATTGTTATTGTGGACGGGAGCTGTGTGTGATCGTGTGTTATATTGTTATCTAGAAAAATGCTTGGGGGAACGATGCTCTGCTTTAACAAAGTGGTCTGTGATGGAGTGTTGGCTCTTTTATCTGTATTTTAAAGATAAAATTACCTATACAGAGTAATGAAAGTATAACTTGTATTTTTTACGGGTGTCATTCGGTTATCTCACACCGTAGATTAATAAAAGATAGTTACGCGGAATGGTGGCCTAGAATGGGTCAACGGTCGGTGTGTAGACCGAAAGCTCGATGGGTCGATGACATTGTCAAAACAGCGGGAAGACAATGGACGAGATTGGCATTAGACCGAGGGGGTTGGCGTGAAAAGAAAGAGGCCTATGCCCAGCTGTGGGCTTTATTTATAGGCTGGATAAATAGATAGATAGAGTTACGCACGTACTCTTGACCGCTACGCTGCTACGACGAAGCGTCGTAGAGCTGCGTAGCGTCGTAGAGCTACGTAGCGTCGTAGAGCTACGTAGCGTCGTAGAGCTACGTAGCGTCGTAGAGCTACGTAGCGTCGTAGAGCTACGTTGCGTCATAGAGCTACGTAGCGTCGTAGAGCTATGTATCGTATAACTACGTAGCGTCGTAGAGCTTCGTAGCGTCATAGAACTACGTAGCGTCGTAGAGCTGCGTAGCGTCGTAGAGCTACGTAGCGTCGTAGATCTGCGTAGCGTCGTAGAGCTGCGTAGCGTCGTAGAGCTACGTAGCGTCGTAGAGCTACGTAGCGTCGTAGAGCTTCGTAGCGTCATAGAGCTACGTAGCGTCGTAGAGCTTCGTAGCGTCGTAGAGCTACGTAGCGTCGTAGAGCTACGTAGCTCGTAAAGCTACGTAGCGTCGTAGAGCTACGTAGCGTCGTAGAGCTTTATAGCGTCGTAGAGCTACGAAGCGTCGTAGAACTTCGTAGCGTAGTAGAGCTTCGTAGAAGGATTTAGGTTAGTGTTATATGTAATTTTTATTCTTATTAATTATTATTTTTACTACTTTGGCGGTGGTGGTCTAGTGGGTAGAACAGTGGACTCTGAAGCGAAAGGTCCTAGGTTCGATTCCCGGTGCGGGCATGTATCTATGACTTTGTTTAATTTCAAAAGTTACGTACATTTGTGAATTTGTAGTAGCAATACCACTCGCTGAAGGTGAAGGAAAACAACAAGGAGCTACGTATCGTCGTAGAGCTTCGTAGCGTTGTAGAGCTACGTAGCGTCGTAGAGCTACGTAGCGTCGTAGAGCTACGTAGCGTCGTAGAGCTTCGTAGCGTCGTAGAGCTACGTAGCGTCGTAGAGCTACGTAGAGTCGTAGAGCTACGTAGCGTCGTAGAGCTACGTAGCGTCGTAGAGCTTCGTAGCATCGTAGAGCTTCGTAGAGCTACGTAGCGTCGTAGAGCTACGTAGCGTCGTAGAGCTTCGTAGCGTCGTAGAGCTATGTAGCGTATGTATGTAGAGCTCGGTGCGGGCATGTATCTATGACTTTGTTTAATTTCAAAAGTTACGTACATTTGTGAATTTGTAGTAGCAATATCACTCGCTGACGGTGAAGGAAAACATCGTAAGGAAACCTGAGCGTATGAGACATTATGCCCTCAACGCAAAAATCGCCAACCCGCATTGAGCACGCGTGGTGATTAAGCTTGAAATCTCTCTCTGAGAGAAGGCCTTTGCCCAGCTAGTGGGACATGTACAATTGTACAGGCTACATTTTACTTCTTACTTACTACTTTAATAAAACTGTACAAATAACATCAAAATCGTTTAATAAAATACGGCAAGCTAAAGATAAAATACCTTCCCATTAGCATTCAGTTAATTAATTGATCACGCATAGTAAAAAAAACAATAAGGTACAGTCCCGAAGGACTAAACATTTTTCTCTCGCAATGTTGTAAAACAAAGAGGCTAATTTTGTGTTGCCATTTTAAAATTTCGTCAGTTTAGGTGAACCCTTTCAGTGGAATGTTAAAGATAAGATAACAGTACAGTCGCTCTGAGGGCCAAAAGAGAAGGTCGGCACAACAAAGGGCCCCCAAAATAATGCCGCGAATTTTAGGCATCATTTTAATTAAAGACTAATTTGTGACAGTCAGAAACCGGAAAATTGCCCGCCGCCCATACTTACGCAAATGTTATAATTAGAGCCGGGGTTTTATGTAATTTCACCGACGACGCTTGGACAGGGATAAACAATGCCCTTGCCAATTTAGAAAGAAAAACTACGCTGAGGGCTGCAGCTAGGTAAATAGTTCCTAATGTTATAGAATTATTTAAACTGCTAAGCTAGTTTTATGACAGACCATATTAATTTATTGGGCACTGTGTATTACAGACGGCTGTGTATGGAGAGCTGTCAAAGCGCGATATGTTCCATCGGGTCAGCTTGCTTGTTTACTGGATAGCGAATATTTGCCCAATTTAATCTTCGTTTCGCACATGGAATATCATAAGTATGTGTATGACATAAGATAACAAACAAATATTATCATGGGTATAACTTTTTAATAACAAAAGAAAAAGTATCTATTTACAAATGTTATCGTAAATACATTCTATTTTTAATTCCTTGACATTGACAATCATAAAATTAGCCTGAACCATAGGTTATTTATTACCATTAGATTTTAATCTATGGAGATAGATCATTCCACAATATAATTGAGTGGATTTCAGTAGAGTTTTACGTTGATATAAGACTCATTTTACCAAAATATGTAGTTGAAACAGCATTTACAATAACTTTTCTAATTTATACAAGTATTAAAATAATAGTTAATGATCTAACACTTCATCCTTGCTCTTTCACACCACTGTGCAGTCCCTAGCTCGAAATTATGAAGGTTTTGTCCTATTCCATGGTACAAACTACAAATCTGCCAAGTTGCATTTAAATTGTCTTAGTGGTTTGTGTAAACGTAAAACCAGTACAGTAGAAACATTTTAGAAAGTGTCAACTTTAAAAGTGTTGTAGATTGAAAGAAATAACTTTTACATATAGGTAATTTTAATGTTGTTATCCACTAAATCAAGAGGCTCTTACAAAACTCTAAAGGTAGTTATGTACAGAGACATTTTGACTTCAAAGCCGGGTCCCAATTCATTCTTAATATCACGAGACATTGATAAAACATCTACCTATCACTTCCTTGCCCGAAAAAAAAGTGACTTAACTATTAATTCGTTTTTAATTTTAAAACTCTCTAACCTAACATACCTTGACTTACGTATCGTTATAATGCATTTGATGCTTTGAAATCATAACCTATTCTTCTGGTCATCTAACCAACTTGGACCATTCTAAAATGTCACAAAGGTTGAGCCACCTCAGAGGTGTAATAAGATATACTAGGAACGAGTTAAGGATGATTTTCGTTTGATTGATTGTGGTTAAGAGTACAAAGATTAAAGTGACAGATGGGGTGGTGGTCGTTGTGTCACTCTGCATAGCTGCTGGCCTCTCACCACTAACAACGTGAACCACCACCGAAGTCGAATCTGTAAAAGAAAAAAAAATAGTATATTCTACTTGTTAGTCGACACTGTGGAAATTCTGGACAGAGAAACCAAACTTTTTCCAAGAATAAGTTGGGTAGGTAGGTAGGTAATCGTATGAGGTAGTGGCCACCCCTGGTGTCAGAGTTTTTAAGCCACCCAAAGGGTCTCTGACATGACTTAACGATTGTTATTACTCAACAACAACCGGGACCAACGGTTTAACGTGCCTTCCGAAGCACGGAAGCGCTCAGATATTATTGCCACTAGCGGTCACCCATCCATGGACTGACCGCGGCCGTTGTTGCTTAACTTTGCCAATCGATTAAGAACGGCTAATACAACTAGGCTGTGAGCCGGGTACTATAAGGCTTCCCGAAACTATTAGATCGGTTTAGTAACCCAAACCACGTCATTTTCTATGCATAAATCCAAAAACCTTCCCCAGTACAACTACCAAACAAAGTTTTATAACAATCGGATTAATAGAAACGTGGTGTAACAAGCATTTGACGTGGACAAACAAGCATTTTTATTTTTTAAATATCTCCTTTTGCTTATTTTGGAGAATAAAATTACGTCGAGAAGATTATTACGAGAAGGGTTTATTATCCAACTGGAATTGTGTCACTAAACACGAAACGATCAAAATCTAGATCCACTTTATTATCGCGCACAAATCTCTAGGATTATAATCCATTTGATTTAATTTCGTAGCCCGATAGAGACAATCCCTTTAGGATCGACACGATACAGAATGTATCAGATAGCCATTTCGTACATAGAAACAAAGGACGGTAATCTTTAATGTAATATCTTCTTCAAATCCGACCCGTATTGTATTTGCCGTTCTAGATGTACGCAGGACTCTCTTTCATATTTGTGTAAATAAGCCTTTTGACCTTTCCAAATATCTATATCGTCGGACAGAAATGCTTGGTTGTTTGTTGAGCAAACGTTCGTACAGAAAACCAAATATCGCTTTCGCAGAAAGCGTCACTCACTTTGTTTCAAGCGTTTCATTTCAATTTCACTGCTGCTACATTGTGTAAGTAGAATAGAATAGAATAGAATAATCATTTATTTAGACACCACAACACACACATAAATTCAATAATTGATACAGGTAGCAACACATTAAATTTAAAATATATCAGACAAAACATAAACAGATTAGGGTACCTACCTATAGTTCGGGTGTCGGCGTGTACTGTAGTGTCCAAAAGGGTCACTGACTCAGCATGTGTCAACAGGTGACAGTTTGTCAGCCCGTGACGCTGGTATTCTGTCAGTGGCCCGAATAAGTGACTGAACGAGACAACAACAACAGAAATAGTACTCTTAATTAACTGAGAATTATATGGAAATAAATTAAATTCCATAAGTACACCATTATGGAAGCTACTGAGGAGTTTCAATTTTACGATTCTACGTGATTTGATTAGATTTTGCAAAAATGAATTGTAGCGAAGGTTGATTTTGTGCAAACACGAGTAAATTGAATATGCCAACAAAGTTTACTCTACGCAATTGGTATATGGCGGTTGGAAACTTGGAACTAAGCTAGGTACTATACGACTCTATAACATAACGCAGTTGCTTGCAACGTATTATGGAACTAATGCAACTTAAAATGTTGTGATCTAAATTGGTGACGTCGTGTTAGTTGCCTATCTCACCATTATGGGAAAATGCACATGCGAATTATTGCATGCCTGGATCATGGATCTTGTTTTAGATTATATTATATCAAATTAATTATCAAACAGAATTGATCTATTGCGATTCTAATCCTGCTGGCTGAATCAATTTTGAGCTTGGATGCCATTTGCAGAAACGCTTCTTTACATTAGATGTAGGTTCATTAGCAATACGACCTATGTAAGGAGACCAAGACCGATCTCAGGCAAGAAGACATGCAACGCTAATTTAGTTAGCAGTACCTACTGCAAAGACACCTGTCGTACTTAATGGAATCAAAATGTCTGCCTTGTTACAGGGATAGGTAAAGCAATGCTTCGAGCTCTTTGTAAATCTTGGGGCAAAGTTTACAAACATCTATTGTGTGCCTTGACTATAACCTTAAGCGCCACCAATGACAAATAGTCATACCTTCTTTTTGGATGCGTTTTTTGCTAAAAACGATCCGTCAAATAAAAATTCCTAGGCTTTACTATTTTAGGACCTAAGGCCTAGATTCCAGATCCAAGAACCTACGAATAAATCCCGTACGAGTCAAAATTGGCCTTTATTTTCTTGTGCAGGGTTTGACAGCCCATTTTCAACAAAAAATGCATCCAAAAAGAATATTAGTTTTTTTTATTGGCAGCGCTTGTGGACGGGATACCCTCCTCTTAAAAACGATATCTCTGAACAAACTGACTTTAAATTTTTCTCGGATTTGCTTTGCTCCGGAACTTGGCTTTCTAGTGCGGTTTCTGCCCGAAAAATCTAAGTTACAGTCCCATCCGCCGGAAAGCTTAAAACTTGGCTAGCATCTAGCTCTTATGTACACAAACGTTATAATCCAGAAGTAGAAAGCTTATAAACAATGTTTGTTACCTCCTGCTACTCTTGGCGAACTGT
The DNA here is from genome assembly GCA_949319315.1 of Zelleria hepariella. Classification (NCBI taxonomy): domain Eukaryota; kingdom Metazoa; phylum Arthropoda; class Insecta; order Lepidoptera; family Yponomeutidae; genus Zelleria; species Zelleria hepariella. The sequence continues at coordinate 7,998,585 of OX439393.1, forward strand.
CTTGTAACTGTTATGTTTATGATACACCTTTATTTGCCTAGATGCAGCTTAGATACAAAAATAACCACGTTTCAAACAGAATTCGAACCACGACCCCTTTCAAACCAAATTAAGAAGAGAAATTAATATATCCTAAGCGACTCTTGCGAAATGGGTTCAAATTAGCAGCTAATAGCGAGATGACTTCAAAGTCGTTCAAAGTCGTTTCAAAATGTCTTGCAACGAGCAGCCCCTGAAAGACAAAATGTAAATCCTTCCGGAAGAGTGTACCACGTTCCTGAAAGTACGCGAAAAGACCAGAAGATTGATCTTGTGTTGTCACCTGCATTAGCTTTTTTGGGGGAGGTAAGGTTCTAGTTGCTAAGTTTTCCTGAAAAGTTGCAATGACCTATCCTATGATATCAATGATACCAATGGGTCTAAATTGGAAAAGGGCAGAAAACCTGGTGAGGCGGGAAGATGGCCGGTGGACAAGGGCATTGACAGAGTGGCGGGCAAGAGTTGGCCAGCGGTCGGTAGGAAGACCTGCAGCTCGATGGTCGGATGACATCGTTGTGGCGGCAAAGGGTCCTTGGATGCGGATGGCGAGGGACCGCGAGAGGTGAAGAAAAAGACCTATACCCAGCAGTGGGCAGAGGTGGGCTGATGATGATGATAATATCTTACCTGAGCTACTAGGAGCGCAGGTGTAGTTCCCAGAGTCCCTTGGGGCAGCCCGGGCAATGAGCAAGCGACTGGTCCTTGTACGCTGCTCTGTCTCAACGCTGATGCCGCCGCGCTGAGCGTAGTTCACCACATGCGTTCCTCGGTACCAGTAGATGAAACTGTTGAGGTAGGAGAGAGGTTTTAGTTGAGGGTTCTGAAGATAAAATTATAGAGGGGTGATGATAACGTTTTGCAGACTGGAGGTAAGTGAAGTTATTCTTATTCTAGTATATCTCCCTCCATCCGTCTATTCTCCATGATCCACGTCGGTTCAGATGTGATATGCTAATTTAAATAAAAAATGTAGGGGTATTTTTTTATTTTTTTATTAAGTTGATATTAGATTGACGCACTTGTAGCGCGCACTACCATGGGTTGGAGTATCCCAGCCAATGTCACTGATCGTACTTTAATCTGCAGTCTTTTCCATTTCATAGAGCACCAAGCAGACCTTTATTATGATAATAGCCAATTCCAGAGTGACTCCAACTTGAAGAAATTAGGTCAAACGCTGAGATATAAAAGCCGGTATTCGTAATTGTACGAGATATAGGCTTCTAATTGGCTCTCTGTTTCTAAACTTCGTATCTACAATGTGTTTCTAAAGCTGTTAGCCTTCCAAAAATAAATAAATAAATAAATAAATAGGTCCAAGTTTGAAATGCTTCAGTCACAGGCGTTGCGTTGATAAACCTGAGAATTAAATTCCTTTGGCACTAAATGTTAAATTTTGGTCGAACATGGGCCTAGTATTTCAGCAAACAGGTATTCGTTTTTGCTATTTGAAACTTTGATTAGCTGCGCATGTCAAAAGAGATAAAACAAAATTAATTTCTACACAGGTATACATAGATGGTGTTATAGAAAGATCAACTTTTACTATGGTACCAACTGCGAATTCTCATTCCAATAACATACCTCGTTTCACAGGTTTGATAGAGTGGAACAGGGTATGTAAAAAGTTATACGCTGTACCGGTAACTAATTGAAAAGTACTAGTGAAATGGACCTTGGGTTGATTCGATTCGATTCCCGTATAAATTAGTTTTCACGAGTGACATTGATAAATTTGTCTTTATCTACAAACAATATCGATCTTTTTTTTTTAAGGAAATTTCGTAATTTCGCGCAAATAAAAAGGCAAATCCATGCAGACAGATAAAATGTTAGTGGAATTATGTACGGTTTCAAGCCATTTGTGAAAATTCATTCGAATCGAAGCGACCCTTGTGGTGAGATACTGTCTTGGCTTCATTAACGCGTGTTTTTTTAAGCAAAAGGAATATAAAGGAGGTTGAATGATGTGTGACTAGTCCAATCAATACAAAGCCAATATCCCAGCCAATCAGAAGTCTTTTAATATTTACACGATCGTAATTTACCCCCTGGAGCATATTCTGAACATAAATTTGCTTAACATAAACAGAGCTTCAAGCAGGCTAGTTTGCCATAAAGCACATGATAGAAAGAGTTAGATAGTCGGCTTTATATCGGGACAAAAACCAACTTTTCTAAGCCAAAGGTGTTGGCTGTAATAATCAGTAACGGTCATATTAAACAACTTTTAATAAGGCACTTTTCAAAATCTACAAAATAATAATCTTTGTCGTCAATATTAATTTGGTTTATTTGGGGGGCGTCCATTAATTGCGTGAGTTATTTAGGAGGGGAGGGGTCGAGCCAATTCTCACCCAATGTCACGTGGGGGAGAGGGGGGGTCTCGGAAAATATCACGTTTTTTTTTTTCTCCAAGATAAAGCCGTTAAAAATGGAAGAAAAAATCTCCACGAAAATACGAGAATAATAATATTTATCGCGGCTATGCGAACGCTACAAAGTTGCACGGTAGCCCCTCAATCATTTAGTCACCGCATTTTCAAAAATTTCCTGTGTGATTAGGGGGGGAGGTGGGAGGTGGTCGAGCCAAATCTCACGACATCTCACCGAGGGGGGAGGGGGAGTCGAAAAATCGCGAAAATCGCCTCACTATTTAAAGGATCGATGGATCTTTTTAAACAGCAAAAAGGTCGGTCGAAACGCTATGACAACTCAAGGTGGATCCTATAGCGCGGGGCATAAGTGCGTCATTCGAACGAAAGCGGGTATCCTGCTGCATGTGGCTGACTGTGATAATCGTAGGCATGTACGTATGTTTAGGTACTTATGAGGGCGGTTTTTTAAAATATTTTTTAAACCTTTTTACTTGCAAGGAGTAAAATAATTTGCACATTGAAATAATTAGCTGTAAATTAAATTCTGAGAATGGGGGAGGCCTTTGCCCTGCAGTGGGACATCACACAGGCTACGGAAAGAAAAAAAATCCTACACTTTCAGTGGGGTTTCTGTATCCACCTAACATTCAGCCAGTGCGAAGACATTGTGTAAACACGGCCAGATTATATTGACACTCATGATTGGACAAACGCCTGTCCTATGTGTGTCTGCCGAGTTTGGTCGAGCAAGTCAAGTCTGGAATGAATAATGGACCTATAGGTGCTATTGAAAAGGAGTCTAAGGGGTGTCCTAATTGGCATCGCTTGCACGAACCTGCAGTAAACTTCGCATTTTGCACGGTTTGAACTCGCATACATATGATCAAAGTCTCTACTCAACTCAGCGCGCTAATTGATGTTTGCGCCATCTATTTGTATCGCGATTCATATCACTCGTGCGGAGTCCTAATTGACATCGCTTGCACCAACCACAGTAAGCGTCCCATTTTGCACAGTATGAACTCGGGCAGTGCCATGGTTTATAATATTGTCGACCACAAAATAAAATCAGCTTAATTATTGTTGTTCTGTAAACAAAATAATGAAAAGAATACTATTTTACTCAAAAAAGCTCGTAATGTGGTCATTTATTCGACCACCTACTTTAAGGAAAGGAGGATTTGCAGGCTACTTTGATTAGGCACCAGAAAAGTTGTATGAAATTTCATTAATGTCGTGTTTTGCGGCCAGAAAAACTGTATGAAAATCCATTAATGTCGAGTTTTGTTTCAAAAATAGAACTCAAAAATCAGGCACAAAAAGTATTTATTTAGAATTTGGCTGTTTGGGTGCTGGCAGTTTACAAATTGCATTAAAAAAAAGCGCGGCCATATTGTTTTTGCCGTTTTGCACGTTGTTCGAAGTGATTTTTTCTGTGCGTGCTTTTTTTTGTTGTAAATAAAATTGTACTCTTCAAGTAACGAATCCTCCGATTCAATGTGTTTAAAAACGCCGAACATAAAAAGGAAGCGAAATTAGATATTTAAAAGGTACCTATTGCCACCGAAGACCAAGGAAAAATACAAGTTTATCTACGAAAAGTTTGCGGAATGGAAAATCCACAGAAAGTAAACTACGACGAAAGGTAAGCTGGTTCTATTTAAATTACTCGCATTGTTTGAGTAAAGCACTTTACAAGCCTTGGTCTGCAATGAGTGCGCTTCTGGCCACGCTTTGACTGCCTAGAGCTTAGCTAAGCTACGCTCTCGGCCCTCAAGCTTGGTCATCATTGCAGCATCGGCTGCAATGCTGACCACGCTGTGAAGGCCTTGAGCTGCGCTACGCTCTGTCGGCCATCAAAAGCGCGCCAGAAACGCACCCATTAAAGACCGCGGCAGTAATGTACTATTATTGCCGTGAAACAAAAACCGCAAAAAAATATCTTAGCTTAGCTCCAAAATAGCAGCTGCAGCTATCGTTGGACCTTAAATCAGCATCTAGACTCAGATTTCTATAGAAAATTAGAATTCTAGAACGCTACTTAAACTCAGTTTAAACATAGTTCAGTCTGTCGATTAAACAGTGCATGTTTTGATATGAACGGAGGGATATTCAAATCAAAACATGCACTGTTTTATCGACAGTCGACATTACTAAACTCTACTTAAGGTGGGATGATAGCAACGTGGCGGGAAGCGAAGCAGTGGCACTGCCCAAAAAACTTGTCGTAGACCAGAACACATAATCGGCTGAATTATTGTTGTTCTGTTGTTTACAATAATGAAAAGAATACTATGTTATTGCCGCGAATGAAAAATCGCTGAACAAAAATAGCTCAGTTTAGCTACAAAATGTAAAAAGTTTGAATTACCCGCTACGCTGCTATCTTCCAGCCTTAAACTGAGTTTAAACACAGTTCAAGTCGCGTTCTAGTTTCAACTGAGTTTAAACAGAGTTTAAGTAGCGTTCTAGTTTGAACTGAGTTTAAGTAGTGTCCTAGAATACCACCCTTAGATCTATACTCACCTTGGGGGTTCGGGCGCATGCCTCGCGATGCACGTGAGGTTTATGTCGGAGCCAGCGCGCACAAACAGCTCCGGTCCCGAGAGGATTTCGGCCTTCGATACTGTAACAAATGTTTCCGTGAAAACTTTGTTGCTTTGCGTCTGTGTAAACTGAGTTAGCGGAGTGCTACGGGGGTTGGAATTTGAGGAAGGTGCAGTCTGAATGCACCCGATGGATACCTACACCATTCAAATACGAAATGAGGAGTGCCCTCAAAAGGTAAAATTTATGTTTTCAGTGATTCAAGGATACTGGGAGTATCGTCAGCAAAATAGTTTTAAAAAATATCCTTCACAAATTACCTATGAGTTAGCGAAGCGCTACACAGGGGTTGGAATTTGAGGAAGGTGCAGTCTGAATGCACCCTATAGATATCATAGGGCACTGATAATAGGGCAATGGGAGAATAGCAATAAAATTATATAAATACAAAAGGTTTTCACTGCTATGTACCGATTTGCTGCTGTATTTTTGCTGTGTCAGACTAAAAATCGGTGCCTCGGCTTACCAGGAGAAAAGGCTTGATGGTTGTAATGCTATCTTACATTTGAACATGTTTGCTCCCTGAAAAGGCTGAATTGAGATTGAGCTGCTCAATTCACAAACTCACTTACGTAGGTACATAATAAAACGACACAGAGGGTGGATAAACTGGATATTCAAACAATTCTCGTGTTTGCAAACATTAGCTCAGGCAGAAATGAACGGGAAATTTGGTTTATTTTGTGTGTTTCGACATTTACGTAGGTAACCTAATCTACACTATTTACACTAATATTATAAAGAGGAAAAGTTTGTAAGTGGGTATATATGTGGGGGGTAATCTACAAAATTACTCATCCGATTTTGAAAATTATTTCACTGATGGGAAGCTACGTTATCGCTGATTGCTATAAGTTATGTTTTATTGTGATAATGGAAAAAATAATTAAATAACTAAGTCTGCGTGGACGAAGTCGTGGGCAAAACCTAGTACCTAATACGTAGGTATTAGGTATGTAATAGTAAGCAAGCACCACACTCTTTGCATCTAGTGCTAGCCGAATGGAAGAATTACTACTGAAAATGGAGCGCATTAGCCTAGAATTCGGACTAAAAATCAACCGCAGCAAGACCAAAATGATGATTGTCGACCGAGCCAACAACAACTTGCCCGAAGTCACTAAAATTGCAAACTGCGAAGTGGTCCAATCATACATCTATTTGGGTGCGCTAATCTCAAATAATGGTGGCTGTGTGGATGAAGTGAAACGTCGTATGGCAATAACTAGATCGGCAATGGATAAGTTGAAGAAAGTATAAAGGACCGCAACATTACCAAAGCCACTAAGACCCGGCTCGTATACACACTGGTGTTCCCCATCTTTCTCTACGCCGCGGAATCATGGACACTCCGAGAGATCGAAAGGGGAAAAATAGACGCTCTGGAAATGTGGTGCTGGAGAAAAATGCTTGGAGTATCGTGGACGGAATTCAGAACCAACGAATCCATACTTAGAGAACTCGGCATCAAGCAGCGTCTGTCAAGTACTGTACAAAGTCGTATCTTGAGATTTTTTGGCCATATATCCCGACAAGACCACAACTCCATTGAGCGCATTGTAATGCAGGGAAGGGTGGAAGGCACTAGAACTCGGGGAAAACCACCGATGCGATGGACTGATCAAATCAAGACCACTGTGGGGAAAACATTGTATGAATGCACCCGGGCAACCTCTGACCGAGATAAATGGCGTGGCATCGTAAGGCGCGCAACATCAGCCACTGATAATACTGCATGTGGACCACGACCGCTCTGACAAGAGCGTAACGACGAAGAAGAAGTAAGCAAGCGTTACTGTGGACGAGTAGAGTCAAGTCACAATACAGATAAAGAGTCAAGTTTTAAAACCAGGTTTTAAATGTTTATTTATTATCATCATCGTTATCAGTCCACCACTGACTGTTGGATTCTTTCCTCTAGTGCCATTTCTCACTGTCTCTCGATCTGTCCAATGGGAATTTTTCCTCGTGTCAAATATACAGGGTGTTTCAGAAATCCGGGATTCAATGATTCATTAATTCATGATTAATTGATTCATTGGCACTGCAGCGCCGAGTGGTCTCTTCACCCATCTAGTGTGAGTGAAGGTGTTACTAGATGCTGTATAAATCAACGCAATGAGATATTACGTTCATGAAAAGGCCTCAAATTGATTCATTGATGCATTCATTCATTACTTGCCTGCTTGCCGATTTATTGGTTTGGTTATTTCTTTCTTTTTATGTTTCTTTAGAAAAGCAGCACAAAACACGTACCAACGACAGTGAGCCGGAAGGACAGACTGATCTTGGGCTCGGTGGAGACCTGGCACTCGTAGGCGCCCGAGTCTCTCGCCTGCGCCGGCGCAACCCGCAGCGTCCACTCCTCCGACGCGTCCGTGTGGAGTGCCGCGAAGCGCGCGTCGCTGCTGTACGTGTGGACCCCTACGGTCAGGATGTGGAGGTCACGCTTGCGGATCCAGGAGACCTGGAGATATGGAATAAAAAAGTTTATTACCAAAAAGCCCGATAATTGCCCCATAGACCAATTATTTTTGGTTTAGTTAATATTATGATATACCTACCCAGTGTCACTCGCACAATCAAGACGTATCTATCGATATCTCGCATGCTCAAGTCCATCAAGCTGTTTAGGCTACAGAGCGTGCCACATACATACATACACCCTTACATACAAACATACATAGGTACATACACTCGAAAAACATAACCCTCTTTCTGGGTCAGTCGGGTAAAAATGAAAAAGGCCTCATTTCCGTATCGGAGATAAAGTTTTACTTTATGCATTTTCCTAAACTTGTTAGAATAGTTCTTTGAGACTCAGACTCAGGCACTCACCCTTCCACTTTCATATTTTCCAAACAAAAGAGCAGTGATTGATGTTGATTCAGGTTTACAAGACGATTATTATTAGCCGAGTACCTTATAATAGGGGGAAGGTTATTTATAGTTCACGTAGGCGTCCCTCAGTTGGGAATTATAAATAATATTTTGTAGTTCACTACAGTAATTAAATCAATATTTTATCCTTGCTTATACTGAAAACAGCATTATGGAACATTATTCTTGATGGAAGCTTGGCTCACAAAAGCGACACTATCAATATTCAATTGTTTCGTTTTTGTTTTATTTTTCTTTGCTGCCTTACAGTGCTTTTGGTTTTCGGATCTAAGGGTGGCATTAATAGTCGTCAGCTCAAGCTCGGGCTAAAAAATCACCGACTTGAGACCTTAGTAGCTACCACGAGTGCGAAAAAGCTGTGCCGGACGTCTGCCGGACGTCTGTCATGTATCCTAATACTATAGCAGTAAGGTTGCTTATCAAACTTATCACATTCAGTGACAGTGACAGTAAGCACTCGTGGTAGCTGCTCTTGGCTAATGACAATGTGTGCTCGAGCTAGTCGGTGATTTTGTTTTCTGAGATCACCTACTTGAGCTCGAGCTTCAGCTGACGATTATTAATACCACCCTATATAAATATTCGTAAAAGTTTCGCTTTTCGCCAAAATCTGGATCAATAAAGGGACTAGGGTATTGTTAGATTATCACTGTTGTAACGACTATAATGGAGACGAACCGACTCAAATTAATTAATTAGGTAAGATTAGAGAATCGTAGCTAATCTGATTAATTTGGTTACAAAACGGTAATTAAATTTGAAGGGACCCAGTTCCCAGCAATTTTGTTCGGTTTGTGACATGCATGGTAGCTCTTATTACGCGTGGCATAAGAACGTCAATCGGACAAAAATTGGTCGCTGACTTTACGTGGATAAATATCGAACAAACGTATTATATTTCTACAAAATTACGCTTCATTTTATGTTTGTCGTAATATAACCGAGCCTTCGAATGAGATTCCTCCAAGAAGTTTTAATTGGAAAATCGAAAATTGACACCCAACACTTTCGTTGAACTTAGCTTTAACTTCATGGTAAAGTATACGATAAATTATTGAAAGTTGTTTCCCAGAAACACACTAAGCGTTTGCCCAAAGGCCCATAATGTTAATCAATGACGTACTTACTTTACCCATTTTCACACAAAGAGCTTTTTAGTGGATTTCTAGGGCAAATTTACAAAACGAAAATCATAGAACCATACAATTTCACATATTCTACAAAAAAAAATATGGAAAAATAAAATTACGCTTTCACCTAAGCCGTAGAGTAGAACGTTAGTAAAAGTTGTTGGATGTCACATCAAAAAGTTGGGGTGTTTCAGGCATACCTAAAGCTATTTGAAAATTGCCCTGTATTAACCAGAAACAACATTACCACATAAGTTGCTATACAATGTACCTAGTTGAGTCTTCTAAGTTTGGCTAACGCTTCCAAAAACAAGGCAGCCTAACTCTTAACACAATAAAGAAAGGAAGAATTGTACTTTCGCGTAGTGTAGCAGTAAATATCACAAACAATAGGTATAATGTTTTTTATTACGCATTTATTTATCCGCATTAATGTGCTTGCCATCAAAACAGTATAAAAAGAGAACGAAGAAATATATACAGTATACCCCAGCTATACTAGGATCCTTTTTACAATAGTAGCACTTGCGTTAAGGTTAATAAGAGCCATCATTGGATACCGCCAAGTGTCGCCTACGTTACAAAGCGGTTCCCGTTTAATAAACAAGTGTGATTGTACCCTTCAACATATTTTATGTAGATGGGCAATCGCGCCATGAATCCAAAGTAGGCCAGTATAGAATGGGGCTATTGTTAGGTTTGTATTACGCCCGCTGCAGTTGAAGTGTTGAGAGAAGTGACCTAAATCGTATTCTTAAATACTCATTCATTTTCGAAACAAGCCTTCCCTGGGATTTTGCCTACATCCCGTCGGGGATTACCTGCGATCTCTTCCTTTTCATAGGACCTTTTCTCTATAATAGGTTAACGTATGAGATAGCGGCCACCCATGGCAGGCCAGGTGGCATGGCTTGACGATAGGACATTGAAAAGCAAAGATGTTATGTAAAATTAAGTAAATTTAAAGATTAGGCCTGACATGGCAGTTGGAGACTGAGCTTATGTAGAAATCTCATATGAAAGTAAAGACATCTACGATTGCTATTTTAGCCGGCAGATAATTATGTCATTATGTTGACCAGTAAGTTACTACATGCAAAAAAGAGTTTTTTTAACACCTTCGACTTTCGACTTGTACAGTGGGCCACAGCCACAGATACCCTATGGCAGGTCTTAACACGCGCGGCATAAGGGTGCCAATCGAACAAAAAGGAGTATCTTTGGGTGAGGCTGTACCAAGCTCAAGTGTGCAACAAAAATAGCTCCGTCTTACTAAGTCGATAGCGGAACTTTAAGTAGGCTATCTACTGATCAATACAAACAAATTGTACTAGGTGGCGAAAAAAATGGAGTGAAAAAAATATCTGCTGTTCCATACAAAAGGTCGACTCAGTACTGCGCCAAATGTATGAAACAGCTGATATTTTTTTCGCTCCATTTTTGTCGCCACCTAGTACAAGTTGTTTGTATTGATCAGTAGACATCCTACTTAAAGTTCCGCTATCGACTTAGAGTGCACCCTGTAGAGTGGTTGAGACCGAGTTTAATAGCACTCTTGATCTTGAGCTCAGAGCTTGAGTGAGGATCGTTAATCTCCAGCAAGCACGAGGGACTGAGTGTAAATGGGAGGGATAGAAAAGCTATATTGCGTCCTAGAGGAGACGTTAAATCTTGGTAAAGGCACGCTTCCAAACTTTATGAAACTGAATAATAAAGCAGTAAACTGAATTCTCAGAAGTATCAGGACGAAGTAGATAGAGTCTGGGCAATAAAGTGGCCTTCCAGCAAAATGTTGTGACTTAATTTTCGTGGCATTTACGGCAATTTAGTACTTATTTATTTCGTCGACAGGTTATCAGTTTGAATAAGGGAACAATATGTATTCCTATTCTCAGAAGTATCAGGATGAAGTAGAGTCTGGGCAATAAAGTGGCCTTCCAGCAAAATCTTGTGACTTAATTTTCGTGGCATTTATGGCAATATCGTACAACTTATTTATTTCGTCGACAGGTTATTAGTTTGAATAAAGGCACAATATGTGTAGGAATAGAGCAGTCAGATAACTCAGCCGTATCCTCAAAATATTTACCAACACCTGCTTATACAACCGTCTATACAAAAAAATACCTAATTCCATTCCGAGAGTGAGATTCAAGGCGCGCAAAAGGTCTAGTGCCTTTTGGCTGTTTATTCTGTGAAGATTAAATGCCTCTACTGTGCTATGGGCGCCCACTCGCAACCAACTTTAGTTTCTACCACACTTAAATACCCAAAAGTGATAAAGTTAATGACATCAAAGTTACTTAAAACTACAACAACAGGGTCACCTGGCAAGCTAAAGCGGCCGGTGGACAAGGGCAGTAACGTGGCCACGAGCCTAATATGCTACGAATGCTACGGGTGCAACAAGAGTTGCATTGTTTGATTAACGGGTTACGTGTTCTTTAGCGCAAATCCATGTTCACAAGGAAGCACGCAACGCTTACACGGATGCACTACTATTCACACTTAGGCGGACTTGCGTCACTCAGGGTTAGCAAACTAACTCCGAGTTAACTTGACATTTCCATACAAATGTTGACGTTAACTCAGAGTCAACTGGCTAACCCTGGTTGACGCAAGTGGACCCTAAGTACCTACGTTACGGGCGACTTTGCAACGAAGGTGTAAGGGTCTACGTGCTGTCGTGTGTACATTAAAAATATTTCGCTATCTTCTTTTTCTTATGCATACAATAAAAGATCGTAAGATCCGAAAGGACGTTGACGTCTTTTTCCGAACGTCCCTGGCCAAGACAAAATGTAAATATTTTAATTTAGGCTAACAAACGGGTAGGTAATCGTATGAGGCAGTGGCTAACAAACAAAACATAAAATAAAAAATCTTTTATCTTATCTTATCTTCTTATTGCGCGTTAAACTTACTACCGAAAACAAAGTCTTCGAAACATTTCTCCGCCACCGATTTTCGAACTCCATAAGAATATGAGTGTGTAACCCTATACCGCATCGACACTTCCTTTTACTTTACACTGTCTCCACTCCAGCCGTGGCCCAGTTTTATGTTGTAGGTACTTTTATTTATACACTGCGATGAAAGCCGAAGCGCAATATCGAAAAGATGTTTCCAGTCTAGTCTTGCTACGTCGCAAACAAAGCTCTGTCAATATACTAGTTTTATTACAAATGCAGTTAAAACGGTTTCATTTAATAAAAAAATCAATAAAAAATATTGATGAAAACCAACCTCAAGTTTGCACTAAAAAGGCAAAAGAGTTTTTTTTTTGTTTTAATTAACGTCAGGATAAATAAATAAATAAATAAAATACACGGATGATTTTTGCCAATGGCATCGGCAAAAATCATCCGTGTAAATGGCATTCTTCAAGGCTGTAGTGACTAGAATCGAAACTTCCAAAGTAGACTATCATGTAACTTTTGTCGTACAGCAACCGGCCGCATGCGGCTGGTAACTAAAACTGACCGTGTAAAAAGTGTAAATGCTCAGTGGCAGGCGATTATAGTAGGTACTTTTTAAGTCGACGTTACATTTTTGTCACGTCCGTGTAAATAGGGTGGCGATTCGATTTTCACAGGCGATTGGTGACTAGCCGTGCGGCGAAAGTCGACCCGTGCAAACGCATCATTACACGTAGGTACTGGCAGTATTGTGGTATTGACGTTGCAAGGTGACATGTCCTGCATTCACCATTCCGCCTGCTTCTGGCATGTCTCTCCACCAATGGAAGGCCGTGAAGGCTATCTATCTACATTTATAAAACCGTACAAGTGCGTTGTTTCAAGGGTTACTATACAAGGTGTTACAAAAGTACCTAACTCTTTTTACAGGGTAATTGCACCCGGTTAAACCGCGCGGTTAAGGCACGTTAAACCGTTGGTCCCGGTTGTTGTTGATTAATAACAATCGTTAAGCCATGTCAGAGACCCTTTGGTTGGCTTAAAAACTCTGACACCAGGGGTGGCCACTACCTCATACCTACCTACCCGGTGATAGGGATCACAACCTAAATATTTTTTTTGCTTTATGACGTTCCGTTGATTTTTAAATTAATAAAATGTGAACGCTGTGGCGGGAGAAAAGTATTTTTTAAATATTGTATTCATTGACTTTCACAATGTTTTAACAACTCAAAGCTATGTAAATGCACCTACACAAAAAACAAAAAAGTTATGATTTTTTTTTCAATTTTGAGGTTATAAAATAAAAATTGTTTTTTTCAACTTTTTTTTTACAGATTTGGCATCCTGTTGACCACTAGGTTACACCCTGTAAAAAGAGCATGTTTTGTAACACGTTGTATATGCTCTTTGCTATAACTATCTTAACTGAGTCGGTTGCCATTTAGTTCGGTGGCCACTTTACAAAACAACACTCTGTATTTTTTGGAAGTTCCAGTTGGTGGCGAAGCGGCACTGATCCTTATTTTCATCCAGCGAGAAATTGTATCGCATCATCTCCTCTTCACGCCGACCTATTCTATAGAAATTGCTTTTCGAATCGGTAGGTAGTTATTTATTCGTTCCCGTACTTCTTTCGCGGGATTTCATCGCAATCTTTTTTTCTTACCAATGTTTTTGTTTTGCGATAATTGTTAATCTTCAGTGAGTAATTGCCGTGAGAAGAGAAGATGTGTCTTTACTTACATTCTTGTGATCCTCTCTCTCCTGACACTTATACGCATTGTTTCCAGATTTAGTTTTTTTTATTGCGATGCATTAATGGTGACATTTCTTTGAAACAAATTTTCCATTTTCCTTATCGGCCTTAATGTAGGCCTGAAATGCCCTTTATACATCGTGTTATAAAAGGTCCTAACTCTAAGTAGGCACTTGCTAAAATAGCACACAGTGATAGGGATCCAACCCAATTTGTTTTTGCTCTATTCCATTGATGGTTTAATTGATAAAAATAATAAAAATAAGTTATTAGCGTTTTGGTGGAAGAAATTTGTTTTAAAAATATTATGTTTTTCATGGATTTTCACAATGTTTCATCAACTTAAGATGCCATACGTCTCACAACTAGCGCCGCCAATGGAAAAAAAAATCATATCTTTTTTTTTGGATGCGTTTTTAGCAATCCAATCCTTAGGTCCTAAAAATAGCTAAGCCTCGCGTTGAGAAATCGCAGGAGCGTTTTTTGCTAAAAACGCATCCAAAAAAAAGATATGATTTAATTTTCTTGGCGGCGCTAGTTGTGAGACGTATTTCATCTGAAAACTATGCAAATCAACCTACACAATGATGAATTAGAATATAAACAAAAAAAAAAACAATAAGGTATATTGAAATAAAATTAGTTTTTTTTTTCAACTTATACACCGTGGAATTTTAGTGGTTTTAAAGCCGAAGCTATTTTGTTGCACTCGTGATTCTGAGCCAAATTACATTCCAAAACGCGCGACAAAAAAATTCACTTCTCCATACAAATGGTGTCGATTGGCGATAGCCGTTTGTATTGGGAAGTGTTTTTTTTTTCGCGCGTTTCGAAGTAGATTTTGGAATTTGGCCCAGAATCAAGAGTGCAACTAAATACCTTCGGCTTTAAAACCACAAAAATTCCACGGTGTATTACCAAAATGTCATCAACTCTGCAAAAAGAGTTATGTGAGCTTAAATTACTATTACCTCACACCTTCAAAATATTTATAGATGAAGTAGCTGATGCGAGATATTTTTATTTATATCAGCCCTTTGATGTTATAATCAAAAACTCCTCAAAGTAGAACTTATAAAATAAATTAATGATGAATTAAATATTGCTCTGAATATACTCTGAAAACAATTAAATGAGTGCGATAAAGCTATATTGACTTTATGTGCGTGGCAGACATGATTTTAAAATCCACTTATGAACTTCAAATAAAACATGTTGGAAATTTTAACCTTATTGCACAACAAATTAAGGTGCTATTTAAATTCATGAAAACAATGTGGTATGAGGAAAAAAATATAGTCGCATAGCTTTCGAAAGCTCGTAATTATTAATTAATGCTTCCAATCTCTACCAACATTAAATTGCTTTTAGGGAATTTTGTTGGCGCATAATATTTTTGAAACATTTTTTACGGGAGGCCACTACCTCATCCGATTACCTACCTATGAGAATCATGACGTTTTTTTCAATAATTATTTCCCTTACGTAACATGCATTAAGAGCTCTGCTGTCATGTCATGTTACCGCTGAGTATTGCGAGCTGAGTAAGCAACAAGATTTAACACTAATGAGCAAAACCAGCTTTTCCGCCCGATTCCAATCTGGTACGTGATTAGAAAACACTCGTTTAGCTTTGTGATTTCCCGCGTGATTCGCTCGCAACAAAAAGTTGCGTTCATAATTCAAAACCTTTTGAACCTCTGATATCGAGTATTACGTTACAATCGTCAGTATGAAAATCTGAATTAGGTATTATTGTTGGTAGTATACACTATGGTATATAGGTAGTATCTAGCACCTGCTAGGCAAATCATCTCATTATGTAGATGCACCTAAGTAAGTAATTAACAAGTACAAAATTAAATGCAATACCCAGAAACTAAAAGTAAGTCTAAGTTTTAGTCTAAGTATTTCATCGATTTATACTTCCTAACTCAAGTTGCGACTCATGAAAGTCTAATAGATTTAGTAGGTATATTCTGGTTTTCGTATATTCATCGTAACGTCCAACTCGCGACCGGCCACACGTCGTTTGCAGGAGTCCACTTATAGGTACAGGATATTATATCAGTTTCGTGAATAAACAGGGAGGGATTCACATTAGGCTGTTCACATTCGCGTTTTAGCGTTATGATTATGATTCTTCATTAATTCATTAAACACGAGAAAACATTTTGAAAACATACCAATTATTTTTGTAAAATGCACCTAACTTCATTTTCAAACATCCATTGTAAAGACTCAACGAATTCAGTTTATAAGAACAGTCTTTTTTAGATTCTGAATCCCGTGCACTGTACAATGTGTACAGTCAAAAGCACACTGTACAATGTACATGCGTGTGCTAATTACCTTACTCTATGGTCGTCATTGCAACAAAACTGGACCTGTTCTCGACTGTACCTACAAAGGCTCCAGCCCACGAGATAATATTCGTTTCATGAACATTCGGAATTAGATTTACATTACGCTCGCGCTGCACAGTGGTCGATTTGTACGATTTAGGCGGCCAAAACTATTTTATGCTTTATTTCAGTAATAAATACGACAACAAATGCTAATCTGGTATTTTAGAGTGAATATATATGTTTATCCCTATTCGTTTCATTGAAAGCGTATTTTTCTATACAAAAAAACATTTCTGTGAAAATATTTTTGTAAATAGCGCCAATGTTTTTAAATTTTCTTTAAATCTCCCTTTGGTGTAAAATATATATTTTGAGTTCATTTGAATTATCGAAATCGGCTTAGTAGTTTTTGATATTTGGGTTAAGAATTATCACAATTTGTTAAGTAAAAGACGGCCGTACATAAAAAAAAATGTTTATTCTCTACAGTCTGCATGCCTATTTAAATTGAAAATAAAATATGGATGACAAAAAAATACAGTATACACTAAAATTAAATGGTCAACAGTTATTACCACATTATTATACTAAATGTTACTTACAATGTTAGGTACCGAATCATAAACAATAAGACAATATTTTATGAAAGTTAAACATACAAATTGTTATGTTACTCTTTAAAAGACAATTCTTCCTCACCGTCACTTTCCATGCATTTATCACAAGTGCCTTTTCTATTTGGCTCTGCAGGAAGCAAAAGCTCCAAAGTTTCCTGCAAAAATGGTTTTGATCGGATCTTCTTTTTTTTTCTCATTGAACTGATGAGTGGATCTGATGTCAAGAGTAACCTGTGATAAATATCAAGGTTACAGTCTTCGCGTGAAAACTTTCGAGCAAAGTTTAGACGGTATGAGCGAAAGTGCTTATTACGAGCTTCTGCAGCTTCCTCCGAAAGTTGACCAATAGGCACTAGAGAATTTTCTATAACTTTTCCACCATGTACCAAAATTTTATGCATGGTAGGAGTCATAGAATGCCAACCATATAACTCTACATACAGTTTTGCTGTCTCCATGGCGTATTCATCAAATTTCGGGACATCTATTTTGTGACCGCTTGATATGGCTTCCAAAATAACTTTAATTCTATAAATAAAATTAAAGTCTATTCCCGTTATTTCAGCAGCCAGATGTGGGTTTTCAAAAAATCTTCTACTAGTATTGCCGTCATTTGTGTTACCAAAATTACATTTTGGCATATCTACCTACTTCTTCTCTGAATCTTTGCTGAATCTCTTTTTTTTTTGTTGTTCTAGCATCTTTTCTGCTTTGGTTCTTTTTTCACGGTATTTCCCAACGGGCAATTTATAAGCTAAATGTAAAATACTCTCGAATAATCGAATTCTGGCATGTAAAGTTGATAGGCCAAATTCAAGCGATTCTGGGTGAATTTCGTTTTTTTAACTTAAGTCATTAAAGTTTTTTGAAGTGGCTCCGCATATTTAGCATCTACTCGTTGATTTGGTGTCAGTCGCCGCATTGCAAACTTTGCCGTCCACCATGGTCATTTTAAGACTGTGGCTAACCGAGAATTTTTGCCCATTCAGTTCCAATTCCGTGGCTTTTAGGGACTTCACACTGTCCCGAACGTAATTTATTTCATCTTTTGTAATGTCTGTAGACTCTTTTATAAATCTGAATCGTATCGGGCGGCAATATCGTGGTGAAGAAGGAGTCGGGTTTTGCCAAACCATTTTTGTTTTGTCTTCGCCGCAAACAATTTGTAGAGGCACGAATGAGCTCAAAAATATATTTGCATCCGAGTCGGCGTCATTCATTAACTTTTGTTTGTATTGAGCTTGTTGTGAACCATCACAACCCCATTTGCAGATAATCTGCAAGGAATTTCTCTCAGTTTCTGTAAGAGTCATTAGTACTTCTTCGAGGAAAATTGATAATCGCGTGACGGTGTGATCTAACAAAGATTGTAGATCACTTTCAGCACAGGAAGCGGTCACTCGTAGCGTCTCTTTGGGTGGGTAACATTCCTGTTTAGCCTTCAACACTAATTCGTAGCACGGGTAAAAGCTTCTGTTGGTTGCTCGCACAATTTCATATTGACTTCGTGTCAAATCAGCGTCCACGCACATTCGCAGTGCCTCCCGAGGCGTAAGGGGATCTTGTGCCTTTGATTTGGAATGTCTTTTTTTACATTCGTTTGCGGCTGCAGGCGAATTTGTAATATCTTTTAGGACTTGCGAGGCGTTTCTTTTTCCTTCTTTTTGTAAAATTACTTGCGCTGCGTGAACTATCACTTCTTTGCCTACAGAGGAGCGAACTTCTTCTGTTTTCCTCCTTTTAGTTCTTTCACTACATTCACTGAATGTTTTGCTAGGTCGTCCTGACTTATTATGCGTTTTTATGGGCATCTCGAACGTTCCTGCTAACCATGCATCATTGCTTATAAGAAATTTTTCTAGCGTGTTGCGTGCTTTGGACCATCTCTTTTTTATTTCTGTTTTAAAATATGAAAATTTATGATTTATATACTTTTTGTCTTCGTCGGAGTCCCCGTAAGACACTAACAAATAATTTTGTAAGTATTCCAATTTGTCGTTTATTGATGGAGAGTTTTCCTCAATCATCTTATCAAAAAGATATCTGCGAGTTACTACCTCCATGCCCGAGTAACTTGATGAACCTAGAACAACGAAAAGGAATTTTAACGCAAAAGAAACAAAAAAGGAATTTTTCTCACTTTCTGCCTAAGTTAATGAATTATTATTTTTCTCGCGAAGTGGTCAAAGGTGGTGGCTATTTTTTTTGTGGTTATCTGCTCAAAGAGCTATACTATTAGAAACCATAAGGAATTTAACTCGGACGGTCTCGGAAGTACAACATTTTTACTATTGAAAATAAAAAAATGATAATATTTTCTATGAAAAAGGGCGATCTTTGATACGTTGTAACTGCACTAAATATTGATATTCCTTATCTTAATTTAAATTATATTTGAAGGAGCTTACCTGAATTTTCGACTTCCATCACTTTCACTTGTAACTGAATAATATCCAATGAAATATTCACTTTAGAATATCGGTTGCGCTAAGAGTGTCGAGAACGAACGCGTACAGCTTGCGCGACGATCAAGTTCCGACTACCTGTGGGGGCGCGCACGCAGTTCTAGGAACTGGGGAGGGGTGGGGTTTGGGCAGTCGGGGTGTCTATTTTTCCGGGAATCAATTAGTTTTGTTATAAGTTAACTTTGAGAAATGGACTTTTGGCCGCCTAAATCGTACAAATCGACCACTGTGCGCTGTTTACTTTTTGAATGTTGCAGTAATTTATACACTTACGCCTTGCTGGTTACCGGCGCTGAACGTTGATTTAACCGGGAGACTCGAGATTGGGCTGAGGCTTTCTTAAGGGTAGACGATAGCAACGTGGCGGGAAATTCAAAATTTTCACAGACTTTTACATTTTGTAGCTAAAGTGAGCTATTTTTGTTCAGCGATTTTTCGTTCGCGGAAATAACAAAGTGTTCTTTTCATTATTGTAAACAATAGAACAACAATAATTCAGCCGATTATGTGTTCTGGTCTACGACAAGTTTTTTGGGCAGTACCACTGCTTCGTAGACCAGAACACATAATCGGCTGAATTATTGTTGTTCTGTTGTTTACAATAATGAAAAGAATACGGTTTTATTCTCGCGAACGAAAAATCGCTGAACAAAAATAGTTCAGTTTAGCAAACAAATCACCTCAATTATTGTTGTTTAGCTAAAATAATGAAAAGAATAGAATAATGTCGTGAATCAAAAAATGCTAAAGAAAAATATCTCAGTGTAGTTAAAAAAAAAAAAAAAAAAACTTTGTGGGCCACGCTACTTTCATTTCCATTTTTCATTTTCATGTTTTTGTCTTCAGTGTTTTGGCTCGTCAGGCATATAATCAATATGGTTGTCCTTTGTAGCATATGTAAGGAAATACATGCGACAAGTAGGTATTATGAAGAGGATACCCTTCACTAGGGAACATACTGTTAGCTTTGCATCCGATCCGATATGTTAAGTGCTTGTCGGATCCATAGTGTAATTTGATACCATCGTCCATACATTGCACCAAATGTATGGACCGGAGGGGCTGATATTTTTTTGAGATTAACGGTAGAGCATCGCGGTTAAGGGTAGACGATAGCAAGGTGGCGGGAAATTCAAAATTTTCACAGACTTTTACATTTTGTAGCTAAACTGAACTATTTTTGTTCAGCGATTTTTCGTTCGCGAGAATAAAACCGTATTCTTTTCATTATTGTAAACAACAGAACAACAATAATTCAGCCGATTATGTGTTCTGGTCTACGAAGCAGTGGTACTGCCCAAAAAACTTGTCGTAGACCAGAACACATAATCGGCTGAATTATTGTTGTTCTATTGTTTACAATAATGAAAAGAACACTTTGTTATTTCCGCGAACGAAAAATCGCTGAACAAAAATAGCTCAGTTTAGCTACAAAATGTAAAAAACTGTGAAAATTTTGAATTTCCCGCCACACTACTATCTTCCAGCCTTAATGTTTAGCTATCAATCAACATCTTCATTAATTAGGTACGTGTCATTTAATGGAGCAATACATCATAGCGCAGGAATCGGACGGAACGAAACAACTTTCTCGTGGTAGCAAAACTTCTCCGGGTCGCGGTCAGCGATCCGAAAATATACATAGAAAGAAAAACAAATGAACGACCCGGGCGTGTCTCTGCGTCATGGTCGAGAAAACAGCCTCCCAAATACAGTTTTAGGGTTCCGTACCCAAACGGTAACCAAACGGGATCCTATTACTAAGACTTCGCTGTCCGTCGATCTGTCTGTCCGTCTGTCACAGGCTGTATCTCTTAAACCGCGATAGTCAGACATTTTGTAGATATTTGTTGTTGCCGCTATAACAACAAATATCTACTAAAAACAGAATAAAATAAATATGTAAGGGGGCTCCCATACAACACACGTGTTTTTTTGCCGTTTTTATAGATAATGGTAGGGAACCCTTCGTGCGCGAGTCCGACTTGCACTTGGCCGGTTTTTATTTACATACATACTTACAAGTAACGTACATTAATGTGAATTTGTAGTAGCAATACCACTCGGTAAATGTGAAGGAAAAAACTCATGAGGAAACCTGAAAACCCGCGATGCATGATATCCTCAACGCTAATTCGCAGTCGACTCGTGTTTAAACTAGAGCATGGATACCGGTTTTCGGTAATACCGAAAAACCGGGATCCCGGACTAAATATCTACATTTAGGGTAGGTAATCGTATGAGGTAGTGGCCACCCCTGGTGTCAGAGTTTTTAGGCCACCCAAAGGGTCTCTGACATGGCTTAACGATTGTTATTAATCAACAACAACCGGGACCAACGGTTTAACGTGCCTTCCGAAGCACGGAAGCGCTCAGATATTATTGCCACTAGCGGTCACCCATCCATGGACTGACCGCGGCCGTTGTTGCTTAACTTTGCCAATCGATTAAGAACGGCTAGTACAACTAGGCTGTGAGCGCTTCTACATTTGAAAAACCGGTATTGTATTATCTTAATACCGGCATTTCGGTATTTTCGGTATTATAGATAAAACTAAACAGATTAAGGATATGTCTGGCATCCACAAAAAGCGACAGCAATCTTTTTTGGCGGATAATAGCGGAAAAATTATACTGGATCTTCAAGAGAAAAAACAACAATGGGCACAATATATTGAAGAACTGTTCAGCGACGACACCCGAAGTATCACACAAGTCCTACGTGATGCGGAAGGTCCCAGTATTCTCAAATCGGAAGTGCTCAGCGCCTTGCATAAAGCTAAATCAGGAAAGGCAGTAGGTCCAGATGATGTTCACATAGAAGTTCTAAAACTTTTAGAGACAGACAACGCAAGTGTACTTGTAGACCTCTGCAACTACATATACGACACCGGTGACATACCTGAAAACTGGCTGAAATCTACCTTCATCACTCTCCCGAAAAAACGATGTGCTAAAAAGTGCCAAGATTTCCGTACCATAAGCCTCATGAGCCAAGTGTTAAAAGCTTTCTTGGCTATTATACATAAGCGCATCAGAAACAAATGCGAAGATCAGCTTGAGGAAAGTCAGTTCGGTTTCCGCGCTGGCATGGGTACGAGAGAAGCTCAATTTGCACTAAACGTGCTGGTCCAAAAGTGTAGGGAAATGCAACAAACCGTGTACCTATGCTTTATAGACTACGAGAAGGCATTTGACCGTGTACAACACGAGGTACTTATCAAACAACTCGTGGCTATAGGCCTAGACAGCAAGGACATACGCATCATAAGTAACCTATACTGGAGGCAATCTGCAACGGTAAGAGTTGATGGGGAAGAAACAGACTCTGTCAGTATACAACGAGGCGTTCGTCAAGGGTGCATCCTTTCCCCGTTGCTCTTCAATCTGTACTCCGAGACAATCATTCAGGAAGCACTTGAAGATGTGGCAGCAGGAGTCGTCGTCAACGGTCGCAGGGTGAACAACCTGCGCTACGCGGATGATACTGTCTTGCTAGCATCCACTCAAGAAGATCTCCAAAAGATTGTGGACAGAGTCTATGAGTGCAGCAGAAGAGTTTGGCTGAATATGAATGTGTCCAAGACGAAGTTTATGGTGGTCGCGAGCGGGCCTCAACCGCAGGCAGATTTACACATTGGAGCGAACATCGTGGAAAGGGTCGACAAATATAAGTATCTGGGATCATGGTTGACAAACTCATGGGAGAGCGATACAGAAATACGCGTGCGTATCGAAATTGCCCGAGCGTCATTCATGACAATGAAGGGAGTTCTGTGCTGTCGACAACTCTCCATAAAACTCCGCACTAAGCTACTCTACTGCTACATTTGGCCTGTCGTTCTTTATGGGTGCGAGTCATGGACCATAAAGGAAGACCTCAGGAAAAAAACTCGAAGCATTTGAGATGTGGTGCTACCGACGCATGCTCCGGATCAGCTGGACCGATAAAGTCACAAATGTCGAAGTTCTCAGACGTATGAACAAAAAAGTAGAACTAGTGCGCACCATCAAGCAGCGAAAGGTTGCCTACTTAGGACACGTTTTAAGAAATAAACGTTACCAGCTGCTACACACCATAGTGATGGGCAAAATAGAGGGGAAAAGAAGGCCAGGAAGGAGGAAAATGACATGGCTGTGTAATATAAAGGAATGGACAGGTATCAAAACCGTGGAACAATTATTCAGGACAGCCATGAACAGAGAGCAGTGCAGGGAGCTGACTGCCAACCTCCAGTGATGGAGAGGCACTTCAAGAAGAAGAAGATAAAACTCTGAAACAAGTGTGGAATATCAAAATTTTGCGCGCATGCGATGCGTGCGAGTGCGCCGTGCGGAATAGTGATGTGAACCGGTTGTAGAAACCTAAAAAAAAAAAACGTTTTTTGTATAAACCTATAAGTATAAACGCCGGTTTTTGTTTATTAATTAAAACCGATTACTTTCTTATTTTGGACTGCAGTCCAGGGGCCTTAGCCTGTAACGCAATGGTGCCAAAATAGGCTCCCAGTTGACGGCTTCAATTGGGGATTTTTTGACAGCTTAAAGAATAAAAAATAGTTATAAAAGCTGTGACAGATGGCGTTGATCCGACATCACAAAGTAAATTCGTGCTTACTACAGCGAAAATACTTTTCACTTCATTGCTCTGTGACTTCATCTTTCACCTCATTCCATTTTGGTACATGAAAAAGTACACGACTTTGTTATTGTTCTTGTATGAGTGAATGGTAGAACCGGAAACACTACATTTTGCTCCATCACCAATACCTAAATATTGTGTTTGAACGTATCTACGAAGCCCAACGAGCGCAAACTGGCTTATAAAAAACATATCTCGTCAGCGACATCCAGTTACAAATTTGGAACTACAACTCACATAAGCTGTCAGAAAATTGCCCATTACGATTTATTAATGCGGATTGCGGACGGTCCTTTTAATGTTTTTGTAGTACAGCAAAGAATATTCTGATTCTGCAACTTTTTCTCCGAGTGCGCGGACCGTTTGTGTTTGAGTGAGTGAGTGAGTGTGTGTATTTGTTTTCACGCTAGAACTGCAGGACGAATTTGCCTGAAGGAATGGAGATAGCTTAGAAACCAGACTAACATAGACTATAAATTACGAACTAAATTCGTCTGGTAATGTCGATAACGAAAAAAAAGTCTACGCGGGCGAAATCGCAGGCAAAAGCTAGTATAAATTAATATTAACGTTCAATTAAATAAACTCACTTATTTTAAATTTTCTATTTGTCTATTTTATAACAATTCAATATTTTTTTATATTACAAAAATTTAATACCGAAAAATACCGAAAAACCGGTAGCCCGGTATTTAAAATCTTGATACCGAATGAATACCGGTATAAGGAAAAGGCTCCGGTATTCCATGCTCTAGTTTAAACCCATGAGAGAAGGCTTTTGCTCAGCTTCAATTAATAAAGTTATCTATCGTCATATCATTATTTTATAATTTTTATTACTATTTTAAAATTTTATAATAGGCTTTTTTCGGGGGTTTTTTTTTTTTGTTGTTTATGAAGACGTCTCTAGATGGCGCTATTCTTCTCACCATAGAAAATGGAGTTTAGCCAGAAAAAATGTCAAAGTCTGCCCACAGACTGTCTATTGGTCTGTGCCGAGGTTCTTTCACAGATAACTACCCCACCGCGCGCCGCTTGCTTGCTCTTGCTCGTAATTTTTGTTTCACAAATTCACAAGTGTATCCGTCCACGGATTTTCATTATAATAATACCTACCTATAAATTATAAGTGCTTTTGTACATCTTGTACAAGTCATGTATGGGAAGTGTTGTGTTTTGGGTCGAATGGAGAAACCAGTTCAGCCTAGGCCAAACCAGTCTAGCCCTATTTGAGTAGGGGTAATGCAGATTATACTTATTTATGCTAGCCTAGTACTAACCCGCCGTAATTATCTGAACAGTAGGGGACGCATTTGAAAAAGTCTACATTCAAAAAGTCTACGGTATATCCGATTTTGTCCGGTTTGAAGGACCACTCGAAAACAAAAAGAGGTAGGTAGGTATGTTTGTGTGTCGCCAACCAAACCTACTGACCTAACCTTTGTTTTAAATCTTTTTCGACTGTCTGTCACACTTCCAGGAATACCCTGTATGAATAACACCCTATATGTCGGTTTTTAGAACACCTATATATAAGTAAAAGGCCTGGTTTCGGGGTTCTTAAGGGGTTCGAAAATTTCGTTATTTTTGCGCTAAACCTCTTAGTTTACGAGATATGGTAACATTCATACCTAAAATTTCGTCAATATCAGCTCGGGCTAGGCCATACTAGTTTATCCTGGAGCGTACAATATTCTTGCTAGGCCAGACTGGATTGGCCCAGGCCAAACTGGTTTCTCCATACGAGCTTCGGCTAGACTAGTTTGGCCTAGGAAATACCGGTTTATCCATACGAGCTTCGGCTAGACTAGTTTGGCCTAGGCTATACTGGTTTGTTCATACGAGCTTAGGTTAGACTGGTTTGGCCGAGGCGAAACTAGTTTATCATGAAATCGGGTTTGGCCGGTAACATAATACAACAGAAATGGCAAGAAAATAAGGATTATTAGGGGTCAAGTCAAGCGGTTGGTCAGGTGATTATTTTCCATCACAACTTAAATACCACCCGACGCCACGGTACGCCATCCGACGCGTGCAGACTTATCTGGCGTTCTTTTTGGTTATCTGTGATCTAGTTTGACGTTTATTCTTACTAAAATACAGCGCCATCTATATTTTTTATTTTAACTAAAGGAAAAAACCCTATTAACCTGAAAGTTTGTCATAATTTTAATTTTTAGATTTGAATTAATTAATAATTTTAACGTATTATCACTTTTTACAATATTATAAAAAAAAAAAATTGCAAAAATGTGTATTTTGATTGTATGCTATGGTAAATTATTTTGAAAGGTAAGTTAGAAAATTATGCATTAAACTTTTGGAAATAAATGGCTTAATCAATCATTAATCATCGTCATATCAATGAATGTAAGCAGAATAGTATAAAAAGTTAACAAACACAATCATATTTTATGATTGTTGTTTAGTACCTATCTAAAAAGAGATGAGGCACTCTACTGTTCATTCCGGACCACTTCGAATATGTGCAAAAACGTTGGTTCCATATTCTGTGATATTCTAACATTTTATGCTTTTTAGCGATATTAAAAAAAAACATTCTACCTACGTACAAAAATGGGCGCTCATACGTTTTTTTTTTCTCTTCAGCTCCGTGAAAAGAAAAACAAACGAGGGACGTATGTCGCCAGCGCCGTCACGGTGGAAAGAAAACAAGTTGCCGAATTCGCTTTTCAAAAATGGAATAATGCCATTATTAACCGCAAAACCGGCAACGTCATACTGGCGTCGCATTGGCTTTGTTCCAAAATGTACAGATTTGCGAGGCTCGACCCAATTCTGGGTGCTTTATTTGCCCCAAGACCAGCTCACGCGACATTCCCCCCTGCACTTACTCAGGATTGTTGGGAAAAATCAAATCGCACACATACGCAGTTTTATGTGGCAGCGGTTCACATGCGCCGACACGACAACGATAGAACAAGACCTATTTGAATATTTTACATCAGGCGAGCACATCGGAAATATGCACTATCAATAAAAAAGTACAAAAATTACGCAATAACGCAGTAAAAAATGCGTTTTATGCCTTTTTGCTTATGAAAGTGAAAGTGAATAGTGCTTTATTGCCAAAAAATAAATAAACTAGATTGTTTTAAAATTAAACATTACACACAGTAGATTTTAAAAGTATACAAAAAAAAGATAGTAGAATTAAGGTTCGATGATTTGGCAATGGGTCCCAAGCTTAGCATTTGTCGTCGGAAACATATTATGTTTTGCGATCGACGCTGATTTTCAGCAAGTCCCCCGTATAAGTAATTATAACTAGTTGAATTATAGAGAGCGCATAGCGCGTAGAGATAGGTATTTAGATAAAAACCTCACTATTTGAGGAAACATGCACATGTTTAATTATAATAATCCGATGTTTAGACATCAGCAACTTCAGAGTTCTTTTTCTTAGATATACGATAGGTACAGGACCGGTTTCTGAATTGAGAAATTCACTACTGTGACTATAGAGACAGAACGATACTTACGTTTTTGATTAGTGTAATTCTCAATTTAGAAATCGGAGATAAGTCTCCATTTTAGTCTAAATTGTTTTGACACAGAAATTCACTGTCACGTAAGCTCTTCCTGCAGGTATTAAGGCACAGGCTTCTATTGGTAAGACTGACGCAAAAGATTCTGAAAACGTCAGGATGAAAAAAATATAACCCTCCTTCTCTCTGGGGTAGTCGGGTAAAAAATGTAGGCCTACCAATTTACTTTTTATGTGATTTATATTTAGAGGAAGGAGGCTAACCTTTATCTTGCGATTGTCGTAAGAACGCAGTGGACCAACTGTAACGTCGCATATTGTAAACCCCCACATACATACATATTAAGGTCGGTTCGCCAATAAAACCCGTCACAGCGCGAGCGATTTCCCGTCTTTTTACTCACTAGTTCCTCACACGGAAATATACTTTTTACTTTTACACACATGCTTTCATAATGAAGCCGAGGAAACAGCGCAGGTAATTTGCGTTACTAAGACCTTACTACTCGTATGCGGAAATCAAAGTTTTGAACGAGCTGAAGGAAGAAAACTGTTTGTGGATGGTTGTAGGTGTAGGAAAACAAGGTATTCAGATACGAGTTTTTTTTTTATATTTGACCGTCTACACATTGGATGTGGAAATTTAAGTATTTAAAATGGAAATTTAAGTATTTAAAACATTGCCATTTTTCAATTGTATCTAAGTATCAACGTGAAAAATGGTCGCCATATTGTTGTCAGTCGGGCAGTAAGCAACAAATAGCAACAAAATTTCGAAAAAACAAAGGATTTTATTTTGCCGAATGCCGGGCAGAGCTTTTTTTTATCGGTGGCATTTTTTAAATATTACGATATTAATACCTACCTACTCTTTTGCATGCATTTTGACTATGCGTGTTAACATTTCCGAGAATTGGTCCACAGATAGGCTTAAATAGAAATCGAATATGACCGTTTATAGCATTTATGAAGACTTTGTAAACTTGGCACCATCAATGCAATAAGCGATGTAAGATGATAAAAAAATAATTGTGGGCGAAATAATACGATCACAGATTTATTATAAATCTGTGAATACGATTATCACAAAAACTCGACGTTACACTGGCGCGTATGGCTTCCACGCCACAAAAGAGGTCTAAAGACCTAAAAGAGGTCACTCGCGTCATTTGACAACTATGCTGAAGCTAACCCCAACTTAAGACTAAGTGTACCCCGGCCTAATGTCGCGTGCGACGTGGCGATACGACCGCGCTTAGTGGAATTCTTTTTGTACACTTCACAACGTACAAATGGTCGCAGGTGAAACTTTCGCGGGAGTCTATTAAAATCGCATTTGGTCGGCTCCTTGCTTATTTTTTTCAGCTGGGAAGCGTTTTCAGATGTGGAAGTATTTTTGTAGTTTTTAAGTTAGTGGGTAATGTATTAGCGATGCAACCTGTGATCGAACTAAGAACGCGCGCGACAAGCGGAAACGTTGTTGCGGGCAAATCATTAGCCAAGAAGAAACAGTCTTGAGGATAGAAGTAAAAAGAATAGAAATACAAATATCTATCATACGAATGTACTGTGTTTTGTACTAGATAGGGTGCACAGTACCTACCAACATTATGCACTTCACAAGTACGGTACAAACAAGCAAAATTGAAATGATCTCCTAACTAAAATATCCACCTTGCAATCAATGTAACCACATTGAATTAGATTAGTGTATGATACACAGCAAAATCCTAGCACAATCATAGCAACAATCTTTTGTTTTTCTTTCTTTGCTTCTTTTTTTACCCGTCCATTTTAATTATATGCGGCCAGTAAAAAACTTAGTTGGCAAACCTTTGATAAAATTTTCGTGTATTAGGCGTGTATTGGCCTAATAGAAAAAGTGCAATAGAAATCAAAAGAAACAGAGCATTCAAAATCGAAATCAAAAGAAACAAGCCAAGGCCACAAACCTAACACGCGGTGAGCTGAGGGTGATTTTGTACTGAAGCTTAGCACGAAACTGCAGTGTGACGGCAGCATGTAAATAGCAATATTTTTTGGAGTTCCTTTTTATTTGCTATTCTATGCGGCCAGTGAAAACTCAGACGTCAAACTTTTTTATTCTTTATTTTTTGTTTCACGTCCACTGGCTACACAATTTGTAAGTCATTCATTACAGTTTTAAAAAGGTTGTAGTTTTAGTTCTATTATTTTTTCTCTGTTTCTTTTAAACAACTCGATGGAAACTAGGAATTCCTCTGTGGTTTTTTGTATTTTTTATTCTCGTGGGGTCAATCAACTTTTAGCGTCAACAAAAATATTTCTACAAAGTTGAAATCTGCTATCGTGCCAAAACTGTAAATATCATCTGTAAAATGCTTTCCGATTTACATTTTGTCGATTGGGAGTTCGGAAAAGACTTTACTTTTTTTCAATATGAAAGTACCTACTAAAACGTCAACCCTTCTGTTATAGGATGTGTTAATAAAGGTCAAAGTAAAGCTTCAAAGCGGGTAATTTTTGGTTAAGGCGCTGGGCATAGTGAATTAGCCCGCGCACAAAGAAAAATGCACAAAATCGATTCCTGTATCAAATACACTAAAAAAAACGAAAATCTTCACATATCAAACCCTAGAATTAGTTGAGACCTATCTAACACAGCCAGTTTCATGATGATATCCATAGCAGATTGCAAGATATTTTGCTTGAAAAAAAGTGCGCC
The DNA here is from genome assembly GCA_949319315.1 of Zelleria hepariella. Taxonomy (NCBI): domain Eukaryota; kingdom Metazoa; phylum Arthropoda; class Insecta; order Lepidoptera; family Yponomeutidae; genus Zelleria; species Zelleria hepariella. The sequence goes on from OX439393.1 coordinate 8,028,601, forward strand.
GCCAATTTTTTTTCAAGCAAAATATCTTCAATACGTTTATGAATGTCAACACGAAACTGGCTGTTTTAGATAGGTCTCACCTAATTCTAGGGTTTGATATGTGAACATTTTCAATTTGTTTAGTGTATTTGATACAGGAATCGATTTTGTGCATTTTTCTCTGCGCGCGGGCTGTTCACTATGCCCAGCGCCTTAACCCCAGAGTATGTTGCGTCACAATTTGTGTGGGAACATTTTCGAAATACAAAATAAAAGCATTGTAGCTTGTTTGATGCACTTTGTTCCCCATAACCGATAGTTTTGATTAAAACTGGTTTAAACTCCATTCCACAGGTACAGCAGGTAAAGGTGCTTTTTAATATACCTACCTACTGAGTTTGGTTTGGATGCATGAGAAAAAAACTGACATTCTTAGCGTAAAAGTAGATGGTTAGTTAAAGAACTCTGAAAGACATACCAGAAAGAATATTACAGGAAAGAGCTTTTTACACTTAACTTTTTTCAGCCAGTTACTATGCTAATAGAAGACTTAATTAGATTCCAGGATGGTGGCTGTTTAACCAACGGACTTTTTACAACCGACGTATTTTCGTCATCCGGTGTCGAAACGTTGATGGTATTTTTTTTTTATTTAAGGTCTGGGTCCCATAAAATAAAAGTTGCCTCTATGATAAAAAAGTTTACACCCTAAAGGCAGTATAGTTTTGCAGTAATTTCCCTACATAAGGGAAATGTTACACTTTATTGCACAAAAACTAAAAGATACAGGCCCGGTTTCTGAATTGAGAATTTTAGTAAGTATCCGTCTGTCACGGTCTTTTGTGAGAAATCTGCAAATACAGAACGATACTAAAGTGATTGCTTGGCAAATTTCTCAATTCAGAAATCGGCAGAAACTTAACTAACAGAGAAGTGATGTACAAGGGCGGCCTTATTTCTATAGACATTTCTTCCAGCCAGCCCGGACTTATTTCGGAACCCAAAGGGCACCCATCAGCATGAAGATCAGACCCCTACATACCTCTAGCTACTTATAAATGGCGACCGCCGCCGCCGCAGACAACCCAAATTGAAAATCATACCGTTTGACGACGCTCCCGCGGGTACTGTATCAGGGTTCCCACAAGATTTATGGAAATAGAGTATTTCCTGCCACCCCGAGCGCAATCTCTTCACATTTCCGAGGATTTTCAGCGGGTCCGCCATGCGAGTTTGACGTCACGATAGCTACGGGGTTCGTTGTCCAAAAGTTGAAGATTTTTTTCTGTAGATTTAGTACGAACAGGTTTTACTTACATCAGGGCAAGAAAAATGCATTTCATTATGATTGTGGTGTATGGAACCCTTTTTAACCCAAAAAGAAAAAGAAGTTGGATTGCTATGTGTGTCTGTCTGTGGCACCGTAGGCTCTTTAATGGGGAAACCGATTTGGACGCGGTTTTTTTTTTCTTATTTGAAAGCAGGTTTTCTAGCGATGGGTATTAGATATTTTTTATCGAAATCGGTTCAGCCGTTTATAAGATATGCTAATGTGATTTTTTTTTACTATTGACGTGCAGTCCTGCTTTGCCTTATGTAAGGAACAGCTGATTATTGTTTTGCTCCGATAATGCCTTCAAAGTGCCGTGTAGATTGTTTATGAGCGACTTTACTCAAAGGTGATCTACAGGGTGCACTCTAAGTCGATAGCGGAACTTTAAGTAGACTGTGTACTGATCACTACAAACAACTTGTACTAAGTGGCGAAAAAAACGAAGCGAAAAAAAAATCTGTTGTTTCATACATTTGGCGCAGTACTGAGTCGACCTTTTGTATGGTGATATTTTTTGATATTTATTTCGCTCCATTATTGTCGCCACCTAGTAAAAGTTGTTTGTATTGATCAGTAGACAGCCTACTTAAAGTTCCGCTATAGACTTAGAGTGCACCCTGTAGTTTCCTCTAGGCGTAACCCGTCAAACATTGCTTATCTACGTATTGCTTTTTATCGTCATCGGACCATCAAACTCGCAATGAGCCCTCTCAGAGAATATTCTGAGCGGAGGTCTTTCTTGAACTTACACAAGTCTTTGTACACTACCTAACTCCGCATACTTTGATTTCAGTTCTCGCACTGCTTGCAAATGTCAGTACAAATAACAAGGTGCCAATGTAAAACGTGTTGAAAAAGGTCCTTACTAGTTTTGCTTGGTACAACCTACTAGTCAATAGGATGACATGTCAGTAAAAAAAGTTGAAATCATATATTTTTATTACCTCATTATTAAAAAAATTCACAAATAAATGTGATAACCATATTTTAAAAATACTTTTCTCCCGTCACACACAGCGCTTACATTTAATTAATTTAAAAATCAACAGACCGTCTCAGATCGTCTCAGACAAAAAAACTTTTATGACGTGATCCCTGTCACCGGGTGCTATTATAATTACCCTGTAAAAAAAGTTAGGACCTTTTGTATCACCTCGTATAACTCTCGTCTTCTGCAAACTCGAATATCACTCCGAAATGAGGTTTTAACCTCTTTGAATCACTTGTACTTTGAATAATGCGAAAGGCATTTCGCGGGGGTGAAAAATTCCTCGCTCACAAACTGAGAGAGAAGACTGCAATTTCCATTTTACGTCGCATGCATGACACATTATCTTTGTTGTAGGGATACTAGAATTTAAAACGCTTTTTGAACAGTACTCTCTAGTTCGCTTGAGTGACTGCCCTCCTGGCTGAACATGGCGCGATAATGCTGAAACTGCAATGTATTATGTTGGTGTATTTTCTTTATAATGAATTATACTAGTAGTTCGCCCCGAAACGCCCCGCAACCATCATGGGGTATCTCAGCGTGACGCTTTGATGACACTTTTGCAATACTCAACTAAAAACGTCGTCTCTCTCTGTCCAATCTACTTCGTAGGTCCGAAGATGAGTTCTTACTCATGAGTGAGTCAGTATGTGATAGAGTGAGTAAGTCAGTGATAGAGTGAGTCTGTCAATGAGCTATGTATGAGTGATATAGTGAGTGAGTCAGTGATCAGTGAGTGAGTGAGTTAGTGGGTGATGAGTGAGTGAGTGAGTGATGATTGTGAGTGTGAGTCAGTGAGTCACTAACTTAGTAAGTCAATGAGAGTGTGAGCCACTAAGTGAGTAAGTAAGTGCAATACTCCACGGCCCGGTCCCTCAGGTCCCTCACGCGGCAGTGCAGGTACAAGTAGGCGGGTTGGCCCACGGCTGCTTAGAAAGTGAGAGAGTGAGTGAGTTAGTAATTAAGTGCAGTACTCACGGCCCGGTCCCCCAGGTTGCTCACGCGGCAGTGCAGGTAGGCGGGCTGGCCCACGGCTGCTTAGAGAGTGAGAGAGTGAGTGAGTGAGTAATTAAGTGCAGTACTCACGGCCCGGTCCCTCAGGTTCCTCACGCGGCTGTGCAGGTGGGCGGGCTGGCCCACGGCTGCTTAGAAAGTGAGAGAGTGAGTGAGTTAGTAACTAAGTGCAGTACTCACGGCCCGGTCCCCCAGGTTGCTCACGCGGCAGTGCAGGTAGGCGGGCTGGCCCACGGCTGCTTAGAGAGTGAGAGAGTGAGTGAGTGAGTAATTAAGTGCAGTACTCACGGCCCGGTCCCCCAGGTTCCTGACGCGGCAGTGCAGGTAGGCGGGCTGGCCCACGGCTGCTTAGAAAGTGAGAGAGTGAATGAGTCAGTGAGTAATTAAGTGCAGTACTCACGGCCCGGTCCCCCAGGTTCCTCACGCGGCATTGCAGGTATAGGCGGGTTGGCCCACGGCTGCTTAGAGAGTGAGAGAGTGAGTGAGTGAGTAATTAAGTGCAGTACTCACGGCCCGGTCCCCGAGGTTCCTCACGCGGCATTGCAGGTATAGGCGGGTTGGCCCACGGCTGCTTAGAGAGTGAGAGAGTGAGTGAGTGAGTAATTAAGTGCAGTACTCACGGCCCAGTCCCTCAGGTTCCTCACGCGGCAGTGCAGGTATAGGCGGGTTGGCCCACGGCTGCTTAGAGAGTGAGAGAGTGAGTGAGTGAGTAATTAAGTGCAGTACTCACGGCCCGGTCCCTCAGGTTCCTCACGCGGCTGTGCAGGTAGGCGGGCTGGCCCACGGCTGCTTAGAGAGTGAGAGAGTGAGTGAGTGAGTAATTAAGTGCAGTACTCACGGCCCGGTCCCCCAGGTTCCTCACGCGGCAGTGCAGGTAGGCGGGCTGACCTACGGCTGCCGTATACTCCCGCCTGGTGCCGTTGTCAAAGTACGGCTGTCCGGAAGACTCCGTGGTCAAGTCCGTGGTCGCTGTCGACGTGTCGGGGACCGATGTCGTGTAGTTGCCGTCGCCCCCGACCGACATGCCTGTGAGAGAGATAGTTTGATAAGTAACAGGAGAGGGGTGAGAGAGAGGGTGATTCGGTTTTTGGTTGTTGAGTTAGGCTCACTGTTTGGGTATCACTTATCTTATCAGAAAGGTACTAAGGGGTAAGTAAGACTTGACTGAACGCAGCGCATTTTTACAGCCATTATAAACATTTTAAGGGGACTACCTATCTTTAGTACGTTTGACGCCTTTCCGTCGGTTTTCACTCTCGTTTTGTCTCTTTAGATTTTTTCGAAAAAAAAAGAGACAGTTATTGCGACAAATTGGATTTATTCTCGTGTGGAAAAAGACAAAACAACTCCTGTTGACGATGGCACAAAAAATAAACCTGTAAGTACCTATACCTACATGGGCCCTAAAGTGCTAGTTTTACGCAATGAAAACAGTTTTTCCCGCACAATGTTTAGTCAAACAAGAAAACACATTACAGGCTTGAACAAATCGTGTGCCTTTTGATACTCTACCTAGTGTTTCTAGACCCACCTTACAAGATTACTTGCGTCGAACTCAATTGCATAGAATGCACCCTTTGTGTCCCGTAATTCAATAGGAACACGTCTTTCACGACTAGTAATAAGCTTTTTTAAGTTTACACGCTTAATTGACATAATAGAAACAACGCTTAGGTAACTGGATAATAATATTATGCCTAGGGTAGTTGGTATTGCAAATTATCTGGTTATAGACTGTTGTTTTGATTATACATTTTAAAATTAAGATTTAAAAATTGGTTACTTTTTGTTACTAAAATCGCTAACCCGCATTGAGCAAGCTCTCTCTGTTGAGAAGGCCTTTTTCCAGCTAGTGGGACATGTAGTTACAATTGTGCAGGCTACATCTTACTTTTTTAACTTTTGTTATAACTATAGTTACCATGTAAGTATTTGTATACAATGACCGTAGTGACGGTTTTCACCAAAAACCCTAAAAATCCAGGTAAATGGCAAAACCATTGAAACTTCGATGCAAGCTCCAATAAAACTAGAAGCCATTTAAAAACTTCCTAAGTATTCATTAAAATATACTCCGTGCAATTTTAGTGGTTTTAAAGCCGAAGGTATTTTGTTGCACTGGTGATTCTGAGCCAAATTACAAAATTTCATTCCAAAAAGCGCGAAAAAAAAATTCACTTCTCCATACAAATGGTGTCGATTGGCGATAGCCGTTTGTATTGGGAAGTGTTTTTTTTTTTCGCTCGTTTTGAAGTAAAATTTTGTAATTTGGCTCAGAATCACGAGTGCAACTAAATACCTTCGGCTTTAAAACCACTAAAATTCCACGGTGTATTATTAGCACTAGGAAAACTCCACGAGGTTCTAGTAGGTACCTATAGTTGGAGGTAATGGCCACTCTGTGGTAAATCTTTTAAGGCACACTTCCGGAAAGTTTTCCGCTTTGGTGTGTATTCACTCCAATTTAGGCCATAAACATATTTGTTCACTTTTGTCCAACTTAATTTTAAAAGTTTGCACATGGACGTCAAGCAACAAAACTAGAATCACCAAAACCTATCCAAATCATCTCCATGAATGCAGCATGTTTAGCCTATTTTGTATTTATTTTGTTGTTAATAGTTTTTTTTATTTCAACTGCAAAGCAATTTTTTTATTTTAAACCAAAAATTATTATTAGTCAACTTATATGGACTAATTGCGGCCAAAATTTAAAGGTACCGATTCAGTGAAAAAATATTTCACGAATTTCACTGTATAACCCGTGCCATTAAAGAAACGATATATAAATGGCGGACACTCTCGCGCCCTCTCGCTTTAATCATATCTCCGTCTATACTCACACGTAACGTTAGCAAAGTCATTTTAGGCAGTCCTGATTAGTCACCTACGCTTGGCTAATAAAACACGCCAAAATACGTTCGCCTCTTATTGATTTTTTAAGGTTTGTCGAGTTATTTCAATATTTTAGTTTACGTTAAGTGTTGTAATTTGTTGAGGTTTGTATTATTTACTACGTTTTAATATTTTTGATCTTATTTTCATAAAGATTGTTGTTTAATCACAAACCCAACGTAGAACAATTACCTAATCAATAAAGAAAGCATCGTAAAACAATATTTCCTAACCAAAATTATATGAAAGTTTTAGGTATGAACCGAAATCGTATTTTCGTAACCTCTTTTTCAGACCTTACCATAGGTACCCGCCGCCATTTTCATATCGTTTCTCTATTGGCACGGCTTATAATACCTACAGTTCTAAAGAAAAGCTCGACCAACACGAAACCACTCGCTAACGGTGAAAGGAGACTTCGTGATTCGTGACAAAACTCGTTATATGCCAACAAGTAAGGCAAACAGCCTTACTTGTTGGCATATCACGAGTTTTGTTCGTGGTGAATACGCACCGCGAAGCGGAAGGCCGCAAAGTTTTTCCTTCACTTCGAGGAGGATATCGTCCATCATCCGAACGGCTGCCAATAACAAATACTTTCCTCTCCTCTCTGCCGGTGGCGGTAAAGAAAAATAAAAGATGACACACAACTGGCGGGAAAGTCGCTTTGGGTCGGCGGCGACAGCTCGTTTAAGACGCAATAAGACGCATAACTAGCGCCGCGTAACTATTTTTAGGACCTAAGGTTTGGATTCCAGATCCTAAACGTTAAGAATGCAATCGATTTTAGCGGCAGTTGTGCGTCTAAGCCGTCGCTTTTATAGGTGTCTGTTGCTAGTTTATCTATGTGATCGTCTTCAGTTATGGTGTTTCAAATATTTTCAACTTCATTGGATGGACGGATGAATCCGACACCAATGAACGAATGGTTCAATTAATTATGACGGTCGCTACCATTATGAAGAAACCTTTGACAGCAGTTTTGTACCGGTGGCGATGGCGCGTCAAATTTCTGTCAAACGTTACTGGTGGTGGCGGGTGGTGAGGTGACTAATACATTTTGTACGGGAAATAGACTAACGCGTATTTGTCAGAAAGCCGATTTAAACTGAAAGGATGGTAGTTGCTGGGCAAGCCAACTCCATCTTAACCAAGCATTCAAGTGGTTCACCAAGTGCCATTATTAACACAATACTCGATTTTTGGGTCCGGTAGGTAACTATATTAATGAGTTTTGTATGTAACCATCTATCTGTAAACACCAGGGGCATATCCTTATGATACCTACTCTAGCCCTATACAAGGTGTTACAAAAGTACCTAACTCTTTTTACAGGATAATAGCACCCGGCGATAGGGATCACAACCTAAATATTGTTTTTGCTCTATGACGTTCCGTTGATTTTTAAATTTATAAAATGTGAACGCTGTGGCGGGTGAAAAGTTTTTTTTAAATATTGTTTTCATTGACTTTTACAATGTTTTAACAACTCAAAGCTATGTAAATGCAATTACACACACAAACATATTTTAAAATTTGAGCTAATATCAAAAACAAAAAAATTATGAAAATATCTAAATTTTGAGGTTATAAAATAAAAATTGTTTTTTTCAACTTTTTTTTTCTGATTTGACATCCTGTTGACCACTAGGTTACACCCTCTAAAAAGAGTTAGGATGTTTTGTAACACGTTGTATTTGCAAATACTCCAAAATCGTTACCAAAAAGTCCGCACTCGCCACGAGGTTAGCTGATTTTCTCTGTGGCCAGTACGCCCGCTGGGCAGTTGTATCAATAATGCACCTAAGCGTACAAAGACAGCGGAGCCCTTATCGCCATCGACATAAGAGCGAGAGTTGTTCGTATTTCCTTGTGCCGTCGGTTGTACGCGCTGTCAAAGGCGCTCAAACAGCCCCGATGTGTCAGCGCGTCCACAAAGCGGTCCGCTGGCAGACACTCTTGTGTGGTGCCTAAAGGTCTTTGCTGTGAAGAGAGCTTTAAGGTGGGACGATAGCAACGTGGCGGGAAATTCAAAATTTTCTCAGTTTTTAACATTTTGTAGCTAAACTGAGCTATTTTTGTGTAGCGATTTTTCGTTCACGGCAATAAAACAGTATTCTTTTCATTATTGTAAACAACAGAACAACAATAATTCAGCCGATTATGTGTTCTGGTCTACGAAGCAGTGGCACTGCCCAAAAAACTTGTCGTAGACCAGAACACATAATCGGCTGAATTATTGTTGTTCTGTTGTTTAAAATAATGAAAAGAATACTATGTTATTGCCGCGAACGAAAAATCGCTGAACAAAAATAGCTCACTTTTTGTTTTTTCTAAAGCACTAACCCGTGCTAGGGAATAATTAAAAAAATATATATATAATTAATTGGGTAGCTCAATTGGTAGAGCGCCTGCACGGTATGCGAGAAGTTGCGGGTTCAAGTCCTGTCCCGAGTGAATTTTTTCAACTTATTATAAATGTTTTAAAAATAGCTCAGTTTAGCTACAAAATGTAAAAAACTGTGAAAATTTTGAATTTCCCGCCACGCTGCTATCTTTCAGCCTTAAGGCTGAAATCCGCCAAAGGAGAGGCAAAACGAGACGAGGGCAAAACGAGAGGGGGACCTCACTTCTCCTTCATTTCATTTGTGTCATCTTTATTCCTGCTCGGGCTTCATTCCTGCGCGATCCTGCGTTATAACTTTATACCTTCGATCAAGGATAAAACTCATTGATAAAACTAGATACAACATAGAACTCTGAAATGTGTCTGGAAAAATAGATGCCCAAATTGCCTTTGGGAGCTTATTTGCTCGTAGTCTATGAAATTAAATTAAAACTTTACACTAATGCAATAATGCTAATGCATATGGTCGAAATGATGTTTCGTATTGTTCTATTGCTGATATCATTTGTTTCTGTGGGGACAAGTTTTTATTGTGATTTTATACGTAATGCGGATTCTATGGGATTTAGTTCGGTGCTTTATACATAAGAGACGATGCCTAAGGTATCAAAGACAATAGCCTATTTTCACGCGATATCACTACTGCACCCATAGGTCGAGCTTACATCTCGTAAAGAGGATTATACCGAACGCTCTTACGTAGTAGATACTCACCTTTATGCGGTCTAAAGCGTTCACCTTTCGTGTTTTTGGGTCAGTCGAGTTTGTGGCCGAGGCGTTATAAAAATAAGTTATTACCAGACCGGGAGATAGTGTAGGTAAGCTTGTCTCTATCATGGAGATGAGCTACTAGCGCGCTTAGTTCGTTGGGTAATAGAATGAGCTACAAAAGAGTGTATGTAAAAAAAAACTACATTTCGCTTCATTGTTCCGTGTCTACCTTTTTGGTTGCAATAAAAACATATTTGGCAAAATATTTTTTATGAAAAAAAAAAAGAAATTTGTTAATAATAAAATGTGATGTGATGTTCTTTCTATTTGAAAAATACAAATAGACCAAATACTTTCCATTAAAAAAAATGGTCTGCCTGCATTTTTTTTTATAGAAAGAACATCATTATTTCTGTAAAAAAAATGTGTAATTTTTTTTATTCAATTCAATATGCCATAAAATAAATAAATATATAAATAATATTAAATTAATGAATGAATTTGATGAATGAATTAATTAATTTAATGAATGAATGAATGAATTTATTAATTATAATTATTTTTAGGTTTTGCTGTACTAACGTAATTCTTAAGATTATACTAACAAAATACGGATGCAAATCTGAAATAAATTGTATTGAATTGAATTGAATATGCCATAAATAAATTATTTACATTGAAGGTTTTACATCGGAAACAAAGATCACGCACTTAGCTGGTGTTATTTTGAAAGTGGATAATAGTAATCATTCTGAAACACTTCTGATTTAACACCTATGCCGAACTCAACGTCTCTAGTTGCGCCTATTTGGCGTTAGGAAATTTGACACATTTTAAAATACCTACTTGTACGCATACCTACCCTAGAGCCAGAGGCCGGTTATGACGGGAAACGGGTAGGTACTTGAAAAGGATAGAGTCACAGTTTGTTACGCAACAGTTATTAAATAAAATTACTCGCAATAAAACTTATATCACTGGGTGTAAGCTGAAATGTTGTGCTCAACTTTTAGTATCTACGCCACAGTTCCTGAACTCAGTGTACTGAAATAAACTACGCAACTCACTTTTGCATTTTATTAACCTAATAAAGTACCTATAGTTACGTATATCGACTTAGAGTGCACCCAGTAGGTACATAACGAATATGGAAAACATTGAAAGGAAAGTTACGTTTGGCCTCGGAATTCTGAAAACGAATAGGTATTTCATAGAAAAAAATAAAGGAGCTAAGAGGTAATAACATAAAAAAATTAAAAAACCCGGCTTAATTTAAAGTTTGAATATTACATAAACGGCTGAACCGATTTTAATGAAACAGGTCTAAGAAAGAACACTCGCAAGAAAACCTGCTTTCAAATAAAAAAAAACACATCCAAAACCCGTTTAAGAGCTACGGTGCCAAAGAAGAAACACAGACAGACGGGCAGACACACACTCACTCACACACACACACACACATACACACACACACACACACACACACACACACACACACACACACACACACACACACACACACACACACACACACGCCCTCACACATACACACGCCTCTTTTAGTGTTGGGGGTTAATAATTTGCTCAAATGAGGAAAACATAAAAAATTTCAAAGATCGGATAAAAAGGTAACTTTTTACAACCAAGTTCTACGAAATTTATTATCTTTAACCGCAGTAGGTAACATTATACGAACGGTTTAATAATGAATAATTTTATAGATCTATACGGGTACCGCCTAAAGGTATTCTCATTTAGTTAGGTAGATAATTTGGTGGGCTTTTCTAATGAGGATACATGAGAAAATTCCGTGAAATTGCCTCGGGGAAGTGACTTAAAGCGACTTTTATCATCTTGTTAAGACTGTCTTTAAAGCTTGTTCAGTTCATCTACGAAGCATCATCCGGCGCCATGGCTGACAGATGACTTGAAATCCCTTCTCACAAAAAAGTCTGCGGCCAAGTCCAAATATAAATGCCGTCCCACCGACTTTAATAAGGAAAGATATATGCTTATCAGGAATCGCTGCAACAAGATGTGTAGGGACGCACAACGACGCCACATTCACGAATCTGTTGAAAATGGAGACCCAGCCAAAGTCTGGAAATTTCTCCGGTCACTAGGAGTTGGTAAATCTCGTCAAGATTCTATTCCAAAAGATTTAAACGTTGACTTACTAAATCAACACTTTTCCACCGTCTCTACCTTTGATGTTACTAAAAAAGCTGAAACTCTTAACTTTCTTTCCTCGCTTCCAACTCCTGACTTCTCCTCTTTTAGTTTAAGTCAATTTTCTGATTGTGATGTTATGAGGAACATTATTTCAATCACATCAAACGCAGTCGGTAGTGATGACATCAGCCGTAACATGCTACTACCCATCCTGGACATCATAACTCCCGTCATCACCAAAATCCTCAACCACTCCGTGTCCTCTGGGCTCTTCCCCACTTCGTGGAAGGAAGCTCAAGTTACCCCGCTCCCAAAAAAAGCCAATCCCACTTCCTTCTCAGAATACCGTCCCATATCCATCCTTCCGTTTCTATCAAAAGTCCTCGAACGTCTAGTCCACTACCAATTGAGTCAATTCCTTACTAAAAACAATCTACTCAATCCTTTCCAGTCTGGTTTCCGTCCCGCACATAGCACTGTCACGGCTCTTGTCAAAATTACCGACGACATGCGTCTTGGCATGGAAAGAGGGCAGTTGACTGTGTTGACACTGCTCGATTTCAGTAATGCATTTAATGCAGTTGATTTCGACATCTTGTTAGCTCTGCTTCGTTCCCTTAACATATCTCCAACGGTAATTGACTGGTTTCGTAGTTATCTACACGGGCGCCGGCAGCGTATTCGTATTGAAGATTCTTTCTCTGGGTGGTGTGGGCTATCTGCCGGTGTCCCGCAAGGTGGTGTGTTGTCTCCTCTTCTCTTTGCCATTTTCATTAATAGTATTTCCAGTAAACTCTCTTCTTCCTACCATCTTTATGCAGACGATCTACAAATTTACACACAAGCCACAATGGAACACCTTGCTTCAGCTATTGCGACCACGAATAGTGACTTAGAGCGTATTGCTGACTGGAGTGGGTCATACGGACTCAGCATAAATCCGAAAAAAACACAAGTCATCCTGATAGGTAGCCGTTGGAATGTTGCTAGGCTTGACATGGACTCACTCTCTCCGGTACTGTTCGACGGAATAATAATACCGTTCAGTCCTGCAGTGAAAAATCTGGGCGTCATGATAGACTCCACCCTTTCTTGGGAGCCACAAATGGAGTCAGTAAGCCGTAAGATGTTTGCGTCTGCAGGCTCATTGAGACGACTGCGAAACTTCCTCCCCACAGCTACTAAAGTTGCGTTAGCACAATCGCTCCTTCTACCAATCTTGACTACGCTGACATCTGCTATCTTGACCTTACTGAGGAGCAACTTAATAAACTTGAGCGTCTCCAAAACTTCTGCATTAGATTCATATTTGGTTTACGCAAATATGATCATGTTTTTAACTTCCGTTCTCAGCTCAAGTGGCTCCCCATTCGTCTCCGCCGGAATGCACACATTCTTTCTCTCTTATACTGTATTCTGTTCAATCCAGCTAGCCCCTCCTACCTTAAAGAGCGTTTTGCATATCTCCATTCCTCCAACACCCTTAATCTCCGTTCGTCCCATAACCTGCGCCTCAAGATCCCTTCCCACCACACCAAAGTTTACGGGTCCTCATTCACTGTGACGGCAGTCCAGTTATGGAACGCCCTCCCAGAGGAGGTGCGAAGGGCCAAGTCGCTGCCGACTTTTAAAGGACTCGTAAAAAAGTACTACCTCACTGGCGAACTGTGATACTGTTGTTGCTATAATATTGTGCATGTCTATGTATATGTTATAATTTATTTATGTAGTTATTTAATATCTATCATACGATATATATTTTAGCCCAATATATAAGTAATTTGTATTCGTATGTATATATTCATAAATTATGTATAATATTACCTTTACTTACGTAAGTTTACGTAAACTCTGTTAGTGATATCTAAGTATTTTAATCCTACCATATCTCTGTCTTATTGTGCATCTACTTGCTACTTTATTTCCGCATCCAGTCCTGTCCATCCCAAGGTTGTCTGGAAGAGATAGCTTTTAGCTATAAGGCCGCCATTTGTACAAAATTTTGTTGAAAAAGTTATCTGTTATATTCTTTCTGTTGTGCAATAAAGAGTTCTCTACCTATCTACGAAGTAAAAAAAGTATTATTGTTTGATAGTTGGTTCGTTTATTCCTCCTTCTTATGCGCGTTTTAGCAGTTAGTTGTTGCACACATATTCACGACCAAAAATACTATAATATCAAGTGAAAACCAGCGTTCGATAACCACTCAGTCACAACTTATTTTATTTTTAGTGCCACTGGTGCAGCCCGTATTATTTTCAGATTCAACATCGCGGGTTTTTCCATTAAAAATATTGAACTAATAATATTTTTCCAGAGCTAACCTCAGAACTCTTTTTTATTCATCGCGCAACCGTTCAGCCAATATTTTATGATAATATGTTACACAAAGAAACTTTGCAGAACACGATGACAAATTTGAAGATAGGACGGTCTCATTCAATCTCATTGCATTGATTGAAGACACCTGCCGGACAAAAGATTGCTTACCTTATAAAACCTTATATATAACCTTATAAAAATCTTTATAAAGTTCCCTAGCACGGGTTAGTGCTTTAGAAAATACAAAAAGATTGCTACAGTTGTTGTCGTTACACTAAATACTAATGTTGCTCCAGGACAGACTGTGTATGTATGCTTTGTTGTATCCACGTGGTATGGTGACCAATGAAAACATAGGGCAACTGTTCTAAATTGAAGGACAACATCGTGACTCGGGGTGATCTATTCTCTCTCCATTTCAAATGAGCAAAGGGATTGTTGATAGTATAGGTAACGTTTGATAGAACATCTTCGTTTGAAGTGGTAGGTGAAAGACAAAGATGTTGACAAAAGATACGTTTAAATTCAAAACGGATCACGTTTCTTTAGTGGGGAAGAAAACTGTCAAATTACAGAAAGGAGGCATTGATTGGTGACAAACAGACCGAGTCCTCTATTAAAAAGTTTTGCGTAATCTTCTCCATTAGGGCATCACTGATATCGATGACAATTTTTGTGCCATATATTTAGGTTCAATCGTTTTTCGGGCAAATCACCCTATCAGCTGAATAATAATGGCCCGTTTTCAGAGAAAAAAAACGTAGTTCTTTTTTTCTCCACTGATGGCGCTCATAATACGGCACTATATCGGCGGTCAGTTGAAATTTCATCAGTGTTGCCAACGGTACGACAAATTACCGTAAACTGTAATAATCATAACCAGAAACACAATTCATTGCTTGCAAATTTTATCGCATCACGTAGTTGATGTCAGTATCCTACCTACCTATTCTATATTTATCCAAAACCATTTATGTTTTTGCTTTCAAGAATAAAAATTGCAAATTAATATATGACACGGCATTTTTACCGATTGAACATGGCAAGCCTGATTCTTATCTGTGGTGTTTGTGTATCTTTAGTATTAGTACTTTCTAATCTGTGAATCTGTGGGAAAAAGCGTTATTTGACTGCCGTTATGTAGCCGTATTTTCTGCGCCATCTAGCGATCATTTTAAAATGAGCTTTTAACTGTCAGTTGAAAACGGCTCATTGGTTGTTCTGGTTGTTTCAAATAATGAAACGAATACTGTTTTACTATCGTGAAACAAAAATATCTAAACAAAAATAGCTCAGTTTGGCTACAAAGTTGATAAAACCATGAAAATTTTGAATTTTCCGCCAAGCTGTTATGGATGAAACCACAATAATATTCCCCTTTATTCAGGGGTTAATGTTCAGATTCTTAAAATTAAGCAAATATTTGCAAAATAACTTATGGTTTATAGTTGTACTTGAGTCCACGTCTAAACATTACTTACGTACTTACCTACGAGAATTTGACAAAAGCCTTGGGACGAAAATTTCTCACTCAAGATCTTTGTCTGAGGCTCTAAGATATTACTCTGGGGACTCCACAGATGGATTGCCTAAAGCGCGAGGAATCTTTCGAGCGTTGGCCGAAAGGACTTACACAGGGATGTATCTAGGTAATTTTAGGGGCAGAGTCAAAATGTCCTCCTTAACCTCCCTGAAAGTATCCGTTATAATAATGTCGGCCATTGGCCATGTATTTTCGCTGCTCTAAAATGTACTTAAAACCAATACGAAAACAGATGTTTCGTTTGAAGTAAGTAGGTAATCAATGCACTTGTGGTAACTGGTATGCAGACATGATCAATATTCAAATAAATTTTACAAGGGTTCCACAGTAAGTTTTGCAAATTTCCGGAAGTGAAAGCTAGGGTGATTCCTATAACTCCTATAATATTTTCAAAATGTTACATCAGAAAAAATGTTAGCGTTATTGACTAATTTTTATTTAAAGGAATAGAACTTTCTCTACATTTTGTCCATTCACACAGTCATGACAGAATCGGCCCCTTTTTAAATGAAAAAAAAAAAATCCGTCTTTGATTTTTAATAAACTCTTTTAAAGTTATCCAATAATTTAAAAATATCTCGTTTAGCTTTCCTTCCCCTTTTGAACTCCCTGCGTACGCCCCTGTAAACGCAACCGTAGCGACCCTATGGGCCTACACATTACGCACTTTTCACTTACTCTGGCGTCACGTAATTTGATGGACTTTGGAGCCACTTTCTCTTATTGGGGAAACTCAAGACGCTTTTATACGAATGAGCCTTGGATGTATTGAGACATTGTTCGGCCTGACGATTGATTTGCGACGGTCAAAGAGAATTCAGGCTACGTAGGAGAGATATAAATGTTAGGTAATTTGTAGCTACATACAAGGTGTTACAAAAGATGCTAACGCTTTTTACAGGGTCATGGTACCTGATGGTAGGGATCACAACCAAAATATTTTTTTAGCTCTATGACGTTCCGTTGATTTTTAAATAATTAAAATGTAAGCGCTGTGACGGGAGAAAAGTATTTTTAAGAATACTGTTTCCATAGACTTTCAATATGTTTTAACAGCCTGAAGCTATTAAAATACAGCAAAGCTAACAACCATATTTTTTATTGGAGCTAAATCCAAAAACAAATAAGTTTTGAAAATTTTACAATTTTGAGGTTATAAAAAAAGTTGTGTTTTTCAACTTTTTTTTGCAGATTTGTCATTATGTTGACCAGCAGGTTACACCCTGTAAAAAGAGTTAGTATCTTTTGTAACACGTTGTATAAAACGAAAATAAAATAATCAATTACTAAACCTAAAAAGGTGCAGTTTGTAGTTGATATTAGCAGTTGATATTAGCTATGCACGAAAATTTGTATTTGTAAATGTACTTTGTATGGTCTCGTCTTGGCAACATTTTTTACATGAAAATGTTTTTCGTGGGATCGCTATTGTCTTCTAAAGCATACCAAATTTTAGTACCAGTTCAATACTTCCCCAAAGGTACTTAGGTCTTGAAGTCTGCCAACCCCGTCCGTGCTATTTTTCACATCACCGCGCATCGGTCGCAACTTAGAGAGAAAGTTCCCGCGGGAAACTTTGCAATTTTCCGCGTTGGTGGCATAATATGGACGAAAACTTATAGGAACATTTTGTCTCCGCGGTGCGGTTACGTCAGTTACAAGTTAGGAGTAAGTTTTGCCGGGCTAACATGACAAGACTAGACGCGGCTTTTGTCTACATAGAGATATCATAGCGCTCTATTAGCTGGCCATGGCCTTCTAGTAGATGTAGAGTTTATTGTGGGTAGATAACTAATAACACATTTTAAATATAATTTGGAAGCGTGACAAAAGTTATAAAATTTATTGATGAATGGATCAAAACAAGACAATCTTATAATAAGGAATTGTAGAGCAACTTTGCTAGTCGTTCCAAGCATGTTAAACAGTTTACAGAAACAATGAAAGTATATCTCTTGAAAAGTTAAAATTAATTTTACCTATGGTACAGTTACAGTTTTGTATAGGTTAAATTAAGTACTTTTTGTTTTTTCTAAAGCACTAACCCGTGCTAATAAAGTCCTGTCCCGAATGATTTTTTTAACTTATTATAAATGTTTAAATTACGTAGTTAACCAGAACTGGCAATTTATTTTTTTCGACTTTTTAAGGTACTTATGCTTTCTATGTTAGCTAATTAATTAAGCCTTCAAATAAAGATCCTTAACAGACCGTGACAAACGATGGTCGTATCCATAACACACACATGCGTAGCTTTGGGCTAATTTTGATTTATGTCTCACATAAATATAGATTAGTATTCTTTTATTTCTCGCTAATGGACTTTCGCTGTCGGCAATAAAGCTTGGGGAATTGACAGGAAGTGAGACCACAATTTATTGCGTGAAAGATGAACAATTTTATGCATCTCAACGATGTTACTGAACAGTTACATCGCCCCTCGTACTTATCGAGGGGCGTTCAATAAGTAATGAGTATGAGATATAAAGTCATTAAATACTGTCAATACTGGTTAGGCATAGCCTCATATTGTGAAATTATCTCATAGGCTCAGTTCTGCAGCTTATGCTGTAAAAAGAATAAGGGAATTGACTGACGTCGCAACTGCTAGGCTTGTCTACTTTAGTTACTTCCATAGTATTATGTCATATGCCTTACTACTATGGGGTCGGGCAGCAGATATTGAGAGCATCTTCATCTTGCAGAAGAGAGCCATCCGATTTATCTATAGACTAGGTAGTAGAGTGTCGTTAAGAGAACTTTTCAAAGAAATTGACATCCTGACAGTTGCAAGTCAATACATCTACGCCAACTTTGTTTATGCTAAGAAACATATTGCAGAGTTCGATACATTAGGTAGCCATCATAATATAAATACTAGGAATAAGCACAAGCCTACAATTCCAACTCTTAGGCTTAAGAAGGCTAGAAGCTCATTTCTCGGCAACTGTATACGCTTCTATAATAAGATCCCAACAGATATCCTAAGTTTACCAGAGGCCCGATTAAAAAAATGTGTAAGGCACACTTTGTGCCAAAAGGCCTATTACAGAATAGATGATTATCTAAATGACAAAGAAGTCTGGCACTAAACCAGTTCAGCGCACGATCACCACACTTACCAATGTGTTATTTTTTAAGTTCCTACCTGCATTACAAAATGTATTATTTTTTAAGCACGAGATCCTTGGAGTTTCTTTACCATGCTTCTTCTCCAAGAACGATCAGAGCTAGTGAAGCTGGAGAAAAAAAAGTAGCTAGATACTTAGTATTAGATAGTAATAAGTATCTGATTTATATAATTTTTTTACTGTAGATAATATTTTGACGTTCAATGTAAATAATTTATTTATAGCATATTGAATAAAAAAATTGAATCTGAATCTGAATCTCATACATTTTTTATAATAATTATAATGGAAACAAATAAAGCAACTAACTGCTGCCACAAGTTTTGCATATAATTATCGCAATATAAGGAAGGTCACAAACATTGACTAAGGTGGCTCATCATCTGATACTTTTAGATCTCCCAAAAAATCTGCACCCTGCGAATGCACCATGTTAATAAAATAAACTTTTATTCTTTAAGATAGGTACAGTATTCACACTTTAGTATGGTCAGCCACACGCTAGGATACCCCTTTTTATTCGATTGGCACCCTTATGCCGCGCGCGGTAAGAGATAAGAGATAAGAGAGGTAAGAGATGCCATGGAGCAAAGATAAAAAAAGCAAAGTATCGCACGTTTCATCTTCGCTAACTGAAAAACAAGATTAGGCAACCCACGTTCTTTACGTTTCCGTAGGCAGAATTAAAAGAAAATTTACTTGTATTTTCCACGTATGAGACCTAAAATTGTACATGAACTTCGTCAGGTTTTGTATCTACTTTTTGTAATAAATTTACTTTCGGAGTCACTTTCAATTTTAAGATCAGAAAGAAATCTATGTTATAGACAACACCGAAGATGGCACAGTCGGCGGGAGGTCACGCGTTCAAGTCCTGAGTCCTGGCTAGAGCAAAATATTTGTCGCACAGAGCGTTTTTTGTAAAAGTACGGTCAGAAGCAAGTAAACTTAATTTTTTATGCATCAAAGTATGATGTAAAGTCACTGTGTAGAGTGTAAACATCGATATGCTGTCGACTGTACCTACAGTCATTACGTATTCAGACGTTACAGTTTTTCGAATGGCTTACACTTATTTCCACATCGTGAGCAGCCCCTATATTTTTTTATAGCAAACATAAATAAAATATTTTCCCCAAGTAAAAACGTTTGATGAATACATTTTCCCTTGACGACGATCTTGAATGTCATATTGAAAACGGACTGATTTTGTATGAGATGTTAGGCGTTCGATGCTCAACCTATTTATTTTCTTGGTGAAAATGTAAAATGTTAAATGTACCTTGGTATCTGCGTAGATCATTATTACGAAGCAGCTTCAAGAAACACCTCCATTCAGACTAAATAGGTGAAGTGATCATTCAGACTTTGCAGTGTCTGAGACATTTTAAAAATAGAATAGGTAGTCGTGCCCGCCCATGCCTAGCACCTGTATTTTGATGAATCTTTGCCGCATTTCACTGGAACTTCAATAAAATAGTTTTTTGGAAGTTTAATTATTTTCCGAATAGTTGGAGAGCTGGTGACCAATCGAGATATTTTTTCGTACAAGGCTGGGAGTTAGTAGGCTGATAGAGTAGACTTCGCTGAGTCTGAAAAAAATATTTTTTTGGTCCGGTCGCGGTTGAAAGTTAGATTTTTTCGACTTTGAAAGTTTAAATGTATGGGTTGAGTCATTTCTTTTTTGTCTACAAGGCTGGGAGTTTTTAGGCTGCCTTTTTAGTCTCCGCTGATCACGAAATCACTATTTATTACTAGCCAAAGGCGGTAGAAATATTGTTTTTTATAACCTAGAAAGTGTGAATTTTTGGGTTATAAAAATCAAACTTTCAACCACGCTCGGCCAAAAAAACAAATATTTTCTTGTTCAACGGAGTCTCAACAACTAACCTAGAAGTTTCTAGCCTTGTACGACAAAAAAAATATACTTAACCCATACATTTAAAATTTCAAAGTCGAAAAAATCTAACTTTCAACCGCGACCGTGCCAAAAAAATATTTTTCCCAGACTCAGCGAAGTTTACTCTATCGGCCTACCAACTCCTAGCCTTGTACGAAAAAATATCTCGATTGGTCACCAGCTCTCTAACTAGAATCTTTGGGGGGCAAATAGCAAAACAATATTTTTACTTCACTTTATTTCCATGGTGAATTTTATTTTGACAGATGTTTGGGTAGCCACGATTCATACCATACCAGGAAAAAATTAAAGATCGGCAAGACTGATAATACAAATTTGCACATTGAAAATTGGATTTGTTTTCCCTGATATCCACTTTCTCATAACGGTTTTCATTATTCCGATGTACGTAATCAAACGGGGTCCAAACGGGTTCGCTGCGAAAATAAATAAACCCCTTGAGCTCAAAGGGTAGAGCAACGCCGAAGCTCTACTTTAAGGCTCGGTATAAGGCTAACTAGCGCCACCAATGTTAAAAAAATCATATCTTCCTTAGGAAGAAGTTTCTGAAAAAATCCTAAGATGAGCCTATGCGCCATGCTTTTCTTGATTTTTAAGTGTAGATACCCTCTTCGAAATTTACTTTTAAGCTAAAAAATTTTCGATAACCGCCAAAAGCGGCCGCTTTGGCGGTTATCGAAATTTTTTTAGCTTAAGACTAGAAATTGAGTTGGGTACCTACACTTAAAAATCTAGAAAAGCATGGCGCATGAGCTCATCTTAGGATTTTGTCAGAAACTTCTTCTTGAAGGGACATATGATTTTTCAACATTGGTGGCGCTAGTTAGCCTTATACCGAGCCTTAAGTTATCTTTATCGTGATATAGACTGTATAGCTCTACTTTAAGTTATCTTTATCGTGATTTAACTTGTTTTACAATGATATTTCTACATAATATCAATGGTAGTTCGTCTGGAGAAATAATGCATTGCACAACCTTTTAGAGCCTTCATAATAAATATGTGACCGCCACTGCTGGTGAAAGGAACTTATTGCTAATTAATTAATTATTACCTGGGTGACTAAAGATTCCCACAAATGTTACGATATGGCGCAACTTCTTACTAAAAATATTGTTTTTTCTTTCAGGAATTAGACCTAGAAGTACAGATAAAATTTGAAAATACATAATATTATAGAACTACCAAATCTCATCCAAATCGTTAGAAACGTTATAACGTGATTAAATATATATTTATTTATACAAATATTTTTATTAGTGCACTAACTCTTGGCCACATCTACATCTGCTGGATTAAAGCGTCGTTGCCTTCAAATAAAAAAAAGGAAACCCTCAGAGCGGACTTTCTGACTCCAGTATTTCCGGACTGCGACGTCGATCCGTCCATCACTCATCGGAACGGAAATCGAATCGGCTACAGAGCTCCCCTCACTGGGACTCCAGTGTGCGTACCGTATAGGTACTCGTAGCCATAATCAAATGTGTACCCTTTATCATATTCAGAAGCACGAAATTCGACAGCGATGGGGGTCACACCGAGCGAACGCGAACGAGCGAATGTTTGTGAACATTAACACCTCAATTCATGTACACACGACAGCACGCCGCCCATTACACGCTAGGACTCTACTCGGTTACGTTACGGGTGACTTTACAACAAAAGTGTACATTCTGAGGTGCTGTCGTGTGTACATACTATAAGTATAAGGGTGGCATTAATAGTCGTCTGAGATCACCTACTTGAGCTCGAGCTTGAGATGACGACTGGCGACGAAAACGGCACAAATCGTCTTTGTTCGCTACTTGGATTGTTTAAAAGTTCGCTGGGTGGATTCCCGTTGTGAAGGGAATTTGAGGGAGGCGTCAATTTGTATTTGGATTTTCACCGGAAATAAAATGGGTGCGTGCGTGGCTGATACAGCTATATCTACGGAGTACTTTTAAAAATTAAGCCAAGCCGATTGTATTTCAAAAGGTTCTGTTGGTTTTTGACCGAGTTTCGTGGAAAAATCGATGTGAAAGCTTGAATTTAGAGTAAGGCTCTATCAAACAACTGAATACATTGATATAAATATCACATATCGGTGATTCATCCCATTCAATTTGTTTTAGGTATATAACATCAACTCTTTAACAAGTTACCAAAAACCCTGCGAGACGTCGACAATATTCATCAGTTCAAGCGCGATTTATTTAAACTGTTGTTATCTAAAAACTATTACAAAGTTACAGAATTTAGCATTTTAGGTTAAGGTTTTCCATACTTAAAATTACTCTTGCTACACCTAATTGGTAAAATTACATTGATACACTTACTTACATAAGAACACCTTTGTTAAACCACATCACATGTAATTTATGGCAAATAAATTAAATTGAATTGAATTGAAATTGAAATAAGTGTCGATTACTCGATTACATTCGTTTTTTTTTTTCATTTATGAAGTGAAGTGAGTAACAATATAAATATTTAAAAGCAACATACAGAAATAGGAAAGCCAAATACCAACAAAATGTAAACAAAACTACTTCAAGAATACTTACGTAAGCAAGGAAACTATTACTAAAATCCCACCTCCTCAGACCAGTGTGTACTTAACCTTAACCTAACCTGAAATTCTACCTACATCGTCTACAATTTCCATACATATGAGCCTGGTGTTACAGAAATGTAGCCACAAACTAGCTCGGTATGTAGAGGCTTCTCAAGATAGATAGATAGATAGAATATTCTTTATTGTACACAAAAACGAAGGTAGCAAGGCTCAAGGTAGCTTTGCTAGCGAGCGAGACATTTCTGTAGCTTTTAAGACTTGCCTTAAAATATGTAAGTACGAAGTACAGTCGGTCACACACTAGGATATCCCTTTTTGTTTCATTGGCGCCCTTATACCGCGTGCGGTAAGAGCTGCCATGGGGTATTTGTGACTGTGGCCGACCGTACAAACAGATTTAAAAGTCCACAGCTCCATCACGGGTAGATAGGTAATCGTATGAGGTAGTGGTCAATCCTGGTGCCAGAGTTTTCAGACCACCCAAAGGGTCTCGGAAGAACCGGGACCAACGGTTTAAAGAGGCAATAATACTCGAAACACGGACGGAAGTACACTGATTTATTGCCTCTAGCATTCAATCACTCATCTACATATAGACTGACCGCACCCGATGTTTCTTAACTATGCCAATCGGTTAAGGATTGCTAATCCAACAAGGCTGTGAGCGCTTCCGTCAAGGTGTGCATAGTCGGTTTTTGAAAGTAAACTGCCAAGTTTTCTGTCTACAACTCTGAACATCTATGTATTGTAGAGTCTCGTAAGACAAACGCACCTGCCTACATCTCGCTGTATTCATATCGGAAAGGCTTAAAATTAGGTGACACTTGCCAATTACCTAGTTTATCTATTAAACTCTTCCGAGCCGTAACTTCACGCGCCCAAGTAGCCGTAATGATAGCCGATCTGAGATGGCACCTAAAAAGAAGGATTTTTTGTTGTAGCTTTACGTATTGAGGAATTAAAGTAAAGGTTTATTTTGTCAAAGAAAGATTCCGTTTCAGAGATACAAATGTGGTTATGCAGGTTTTTCATTGATAGGGTATTTTCGTTCATATTTTCATCAACTATTTCCAAGTTATTATTATTCCATGAACCAAGTGTCGCGGCGTTTTCCATTACGCAACTCCCTTCCGCTGGCGTCCGGTGAGTTATGGTTATGACGCTGAATCCCCTTGCTCGTATTAGCTGCTCAAAACTGTCTATGCAGCAGTGGAGAGCAGACAGTTTCAGTTACAAACTTTTCTAGCTTTCGGATTCACTCCGCTGGCTCAGCAGCTCTTGGTCTCATCAATTCCCTGTATTGCCCTTGTCTCTTTCTTGCGCAATTTACTTCTGGCACCGCAATAATGTTTTATTAGGGTACCGTACCTCAAAAGGGAAAACGGAACCTTAAAGGAACGATTGCCATTGTCCCTGCGCCTGTCTATCTATCAAGATGCTTTTTTCTCAGGGACGCGTGGAGGTATCAAGTGGAACTTAATGTCAAACTCTTAGGTCTGTAATTGGAGCTGTAAAGAAAATAAGCTTCTAGATTTACGCAATTACCTGCAATGAAAAATACTAACGCACTTGAAGCGAGTCTTTGAAGGCTTGATAGTGCCCACGCTTTGTTATTGCCAGAACCTCTCCACATCTCTCATTAGGTAAGATTTTATTTCGCTCATGATATTGGTTTACGAAGTCAATTTTTCAAGTCCTATACGTGCTTTCATTAATTAATTATTAAATGCGCCGCAAAAATTCGTTTTACAAAACCCCTGAAACAAGATTCATATTCCATACATTGCGAAACTTGATACTGAAACCATATTTCTTCGTACCCTTCCTTATTGGAGGGATTCGTTGTTTTCTTTTATGACAGCCTGAGTTCTTTATGGCTAATAAAATATGTGGCTTACATAATGACATGGTTACGTAGGTATGAGAAAACATTGGGCCATTTATGTAAGGCAGCAATACATTCTGGTTTTAACTACATTATACTGATGCTGTGTGGTGATAGGTATTATTTATCGATCACGAAAAGCTATGCCTTAGCTAAAGTTAGTAAATACATAAAAACAGTTTCGCTATCTTTAGGTGAACTATTGCGTAGATTCATCTTAAAATCGCCCTTTTGCATCAAAGTAATGAGTTGAGTTATACAGCGTCTAGTAGCACCTTCACTCACGCTAGATGGGTAAATTGTGACCACTTGGATGCTGCAGTTCCTGGGACATTGTTTACATAAATCAGCTTTGTTCAGCAACTACACTATTATAGCTTTCGTCGTAGTTTCATCTATTGTCGTAGTTTAAACTGTGATTGATATTAACAATAATAATAATGCTTTAATTAGACGTTATTAACAAGCAGATGGTTTACATCATTGAAATTTCCATAATATATTGTCGGCTCCCATAATATGTAAAATGCTCAGTGTACCTACATAATGACTTTGGTTTGGACAGTGATAAATTGCATTTGTAAAACTGGAATGAGCTTCGCAATTTCGCGAATATAAATCTCGCTCACCTGAGTGGAATCTATTCGCCAAAAGTTGGGCTTTAATTTAGTTCTCTACTTTGCACGTGAAATTAGGCTTGGTTTGTTTTTAAGCCTATTTTCAGTGTATGTGTTCGTAATGGTATGAATTGAATAAATTTAGTAAAGAAGCTTATGTTTTGGCTATAATTATCTCACTTGAATTTTCCATCTCAGTATTTAGAACCGCCCGTGAGACACTGACTGACTAACAAACAACGCACCACTACATTGGAAATAGATCTGCGAGGAACTTATTATTATGTTTTTTTTTTCGGGGTGCTGCACTACACTAAAGCCGCGTTTTCACGGTTTTACTTAGTACACTATAATGAATTGAGCCACCCAAGTCAGCTGACTGGCCATATTAATGACGTGACGGCCAGTGTTTTTTTCTTTTTCTACACCATAGGGCGTCGCGTTCAAATTTCGAAGCGCACAAATATTAGGATAGTTTAATTTTTGCTTTTACACGATCGATCGTAAGTTACTACATTTGGCGCAGTACTGAGTCGACCTTTTGTATGGAACAGCTGATATTTTTTTCGCTCCATTTTTTTCGCACCTACTACAAGTTGTTTGTAGTGATCAGTAGAAAGCCTCCTTAAAGTACCGCTATCGACTTAGAGTGCACCCTGTAGTAACAGCAATTTTTCCGAGCCTGGGAGATTTAAACAATGATTATTCGCAATAGTTAAACATACTGTCGAATAACTCCAATATTGGAGTCATTATCCTTGTTTGATCAATTAATTTGTCTCAATTGCTGGACTGTGAAATTGTGCACCGATTTTTATAGCTATATCACTCGATAATTGTGAAGAAACAACTTTACTAAGTAGGTACAGTTATCCACACGCTAGGTTACCACTTGTTGTTCGATTGGCGCCCTTACTCTTCGCGCGCTAAGAGCTATCACGGGGTATCCTGGACTGTGGCCGACCGTATCGCCTACTATGACAGTGGGTTATGCTGACTATGCTAAGAAATATGCGCATATTTATTCCATCAAAAAACATTGTCCTAGGTATTCCAGTGCCTCAGATGAAACATGAAGTTTGAGTGAAGGTGCGGGACGTTATCACCGATGTATGTAGAGTCCGAGCTTAGCCTGTAACGCAATGGTGCCAAAATGGGCTGTCAGTTGACGGCTTCAATTACGATTTATTTATGATGTCGGTCCTTTTAATGTTTTTGTAGTACAGCAAAGAATATTCTGATTCTAATTCTAGAGGATCAGTTGTCTGGTTGTGGGAGAAAAACGGGGAAACCCCGGATTTGTCATTCTGCTGGGACGCCATCGCCACGCCATTGCGTTTCAGGCTAAGGCAAATGGCTATGTCAAATTAACTCTCTATCTCTCTGGGGGGTTAGCCAACTAACTCTGAGTTAATTTGACATTTCCATACAATTATTGACATTAACTCAGAGTTAAGTCCTGGTTGACGCAAGTGGACCTTAGTGAATGCATGCCTACCTTTTATTATTTCCAACCTCCATAGAAATAAGGTTTTCATCAAAGTAACCTTTTCAAGGATTGCACGGCCGTCTCGGGTGGCTATCAGTTCGTCACGTCGATTGAGCAATGGCGGTCGGTATTGAATCACAAACCAAAAAGAATCGGCCGAGAATTCCGCATTGGACGAAAAAACACCTCGACAAGGGAAAGAAATAACAAAGGCCTCGTGGTTTTACGCTTTACCAATCGAATTTTCCACCGGGTTTTGAAAAGAAAGCTTTTATTTGTTGCTAGGGTTTTTAGGGTTCCTACAATTTATTGATATAAAGAATCCCTATATTTATCATGTACACACGACAGCACGTCAAACTGTACACTTCTGTTGTAAAATCGCCCATAACGTGACCGGGTCAAGTGCTAGCGTGTAAGGGCCGACGTGCTGTCGTGTGTACGTCTATTTTAGGTATCTTCTTTTTTCGACCTAATTTTTGGTACCTTCAGTATCTCTCAGTCAAAAAAGGGAACCCTTTACTAAGGTAATTTCCGCCTGTCTGTCCGTTTTCCCTGTCCTTTTTTTATTTCTTTCTTACCGAAGGTTCCAGAGTCAATAAAACAATCCCTTTATTTAAACTGTATTAATGATGAAGGTTTTTTTGTTTTCATATTAATTAATTTTAAGGATTTTTTTTTACAAAAAATTTAAATATTAAAACCAAACAAATAGATACTTGGATAAAAGCTTGGAAAAACTGAAAATTCGGGACAAAAAAAATAATATTGATATCCAATTCTTCAGTTTTTCCAAATATTTTTTGATAAAGCCACAATAATTTTATTGTGTTACCCTCTGTGGCTATAAGACTAATTCCGTATCATTTGTCGAAAAAAAGGATTGTTCATTTCAATAAGAGCAATTTTCCAGCAAACAAACCGGTTTTGAGGACCAGCTAACTGTGCGGTTTTTTTTTGCAGAATAAGCACACAGAACCCTCAAGTCGATTTTTATATGCCATTGCCCGCTCGATCCATTACCCTTATCATCGATCAGAAAAGCGACATTAATTTGGTTACCACAATTTCCAGAATTGTTTGTATTGTTATCCGGGTACCGCGTTTTTTTTTTGTTCAGTTATAATTTGTATTCTTTACAATAGAATCTCGCAACACAAAGCCTGTTTAGGTGACGTGGAATGAAATGGGCCGATAAAATACCAGAGTATAAAAAGGTGTAGGTAAGTACAGTCGGCCACCCGCTAAGATAACCCTTTTTGTTCGATACGCGCCCTTATGCCGCGCGCGATTATAGCTAGCATGGAGTACCCTCCTACGGTCGGCCACAGTCACAGAGGCCCGGTTTCTGAATTGAGAGTTTTACTTAGTAAATCTTCATAATTAACGTTCTGTCACGTTGTTTTATATTTCTGCAGAGACAGAACGATCTTGCTTAGCCAATTTCTCATTGGTAGATATAAAACGTTTCTAGGGCAGGCGGAAAAGCGATCATTAACCTTTGAGCGGATCACAGAAATACACAACATTTTTTATGCCAAAGGTATTTTGAATTTTTGACAAGATTACTACGAACTGGCACATTAATGAGCAATGAGGTTTAGTAATTATTAAACAATAATGTTAAGTTGAAACGACACCAAAGTGGCGGAAAAAAAAAACAGGTTGGTATGAGTATACATTAAGTATATTAAACAGGGATGTCACGTACATCAGTGTCAGTTTCACAATCGTTTTCTGATGATGAGGATGTGGGATTGTACACACTTGCGCAGAAATCCCTACCAGTTTCGTCGAGCGCTCATAACTCGTGACGCTACCTGTAGCACGTTGAAACAGGTTTTTTATCTCTGACTGACCGGAACTCTCACCCCACCCCGTACCTAAAAACACGCTTCGATATCCAAACGATACAGAAATGTAAGAAGAGTGACGGAGTGCGACACGAATCGTTATATTTTTACGGTAACATAGTACTTCGTATCAATGATCGCTTTTCCGCCTGCCCTGGAAACGGACTATAGTCACTGTTACCCCATGGCAGCTCTTACCGCGCGCGGCATAAGGGCGCCAATCAAACAAAAAGGGGTTAGGCATCCTAGCGTGTGGCCGACTATACAAAAGTAGACTCGTGAAAAATTCACAACCCGACTGAAAGAGCTGTGAAAAAATTACTTTCTCGTGTACAACAAAGATTTCTCTAAAAAGTTTTAATAGTTGCTGCGTAATAAAATTTTAAAATTATACGGTTTCTGCAGCACTGCCGTCTCTTCTCGATGAATAAGAGGACCGTAGGATTATGAAACTAAATTGTTTTGTTCTATCGAATCTTGGTTCTTTCTTTAGGTCCTTTTTTTTATTTTGAGGTTATAAAATAAAAATAAAAAATCAACTTTTTTTTACAGATTTGACATCATGTTGACCAGTAGGTTACACCCTGTAAAAAGAGTTAGGTACTTTTCTACTAAAAAATGTAGGTTGTGATCCCTATCACCGGGTGCTATTACCCTGCAAAAAGAGGTAGCATCTTTTGTAACACCTTGTAAAATAGTTTCAGATACAGAAAAAATAAATCCCCGTTGCAAGTTGAACCCTCGGTGCGCGCGTCTGACTCGCACTTGGCCGGTTTATTTCTTTAATCATCAATCACAGACAAATAAAGACCCTCCCCCTTCCATTGTCGTAACTATTCGTAAGTCAGTTTAAAAACAACTGCATGCAGCAGTGCAACTGCGCTAGGGTTGGCACGCACCCCTTACGCTGCACAGTGGTCGATTTGTACGATTTAGGCGGCCAAAACTATTTTATGCTTTATTTCAGTAATAAATACGACAACAAATGCTAATCTGGTATTTTAGAGTGAATATATATGTGTATCCCTATTCGTTTCATTGAAAGCGTATTTTTCTATACAAAAAAACATTTCTGTGAAAATATTTTTGTAAATAGCGCCAATTTTTTTAAATTTTCTTTAAATCTCCCTTTGGTGTAAAATATATATTTTGAGTTCATTTGAATTATCGAAATCGGCTTAGTAGTTTTTGATATTTGGGTTAAGAATTATCACAATTTGTTAAGTAAAAGACGGCCGTACATAAAAAAAAATGTTTATTCTCTACAGTCTGCATGCCTATTTAAATTGAAAATAAAATATGGATGACAAAAAAATACAGTATACACTAAAATTAAATGGTCAACAGTTATTACCACATTATTATACTAAATGTTACTTACAATGTTAGGTACCGAATCATAAACAATAAGACAATATTTTATGAAAGTTTAACATACAAATTGTTATGTTACTCTTTAAAAGACAATTCTTCCTCACCGTCACTTTCCATGCATTTATCACAAGTGCCTTTTGTATTTGGCTCTGCAGGAAGCAAAAGCTCCAAAGTTTCCTGCAAAAATGGTTTTGATCGGATCTTCTTTTTTTTTCTCATTGAACTGATGAGTGGATCTGATGTCAAGAGTAACCTGTGATAAATAACAAGGTTACAGTCTTCGCGTGAAAACTTTCGAGCAAAGTTTAGACGGTATGAGCGAAAGTGCTTATTACGAGCTTCTGCAGCTTCCTCCGAAAGTTGACCAATAGGCACTAGAGAATTTTCTATAACTTTTCCACCATGTACCAAAATTTTATGCATGGTAGGAGTCATAGAATGCCAACCATATAACTCTACATACAGTTTTGCTGTCTCCATGGCGTATTCATCCAATTTCGGGACATCTATTTTGTGACCGCTTGATATGGCTTCCAAAATAACTTTAATTTTATTTATAGTTATAGTTAATTTTATAATTAAAGTCTATTCCCGTTATTTCAGCAGCCAGATGTGGGTTTTCAAAAAATCTTCTACTAGTATTGCCGTCATTTGTGTTACCAAAATTACATTTTGGCATATCTACCAAGATACCTACTTCTTCTCTGAATCTTTGCTGAATCTCTTTTTTTTTTTTGTTGTTCTAGCATCTTTTCTGCTTTGGTTCTTTTTTCACGGTATTTCCCAACGGGCAATTTATAAGCTAAATGTAAAATACTCTCGAATAATCGAATTCTGGCATGTAAAGTTGATAGGCCAAATTCAAGCGATTCTGGGTGAATTTCGTTTTTTTTACTTAAGTCATTAAAGTTTTTTGAAGTGGCTCCGCATATGTAGCATCTACTCGTTGATTTGGTGTCAGTCGCCGCATTGCAAACTTTGCCGTCCACCATGGTCATTTTAAGACTGTGGCTAACCGAGAATTTTTGCCCATTCAGTTCCAATTCCGTGGCTTTTAGGGACTTCACACTGTCCCGAACGTAATTTATTTCATCTTTTGTAATGAGCTCAAAAATATATTTGCATCCGAGTCGGCGTCATTCATTAACTTTTGTTTGTATTGAGCTTGTTGTGAACCATCACAACCCCATTTGCAGATAATCTGCAAGGAATTTCTCTCAGTTTCTGTAAGAGTCATTAGTACTTCTTCGAGGAAAATTGATAATCGCGTGACGGTGTGATCTAACAAAGATTGTAGATCACTTTCAGCACAGGAAGCGGTCACTCGTAGCGTCTCTTTGGGTGGGTAACATTCCTGTTTAGCCTTCAACACTAATTCGTAGCACGGGTAAAAGCTTCTGTTGGTTGCTCGCACAATTTCATATTGACTTCGTGTCAAATCAGCGTCCACGCACATTCGCAGTGCCTCCCGAGGCGTAAGGGGATCTTGTGCCTTTGATTTGGAATGTCTTTTTTTACATTCGTTTGCGGCTGCAGGCGAATTTGTAATATCTTTTAGGACTTGCGAGGCGTTTCTTTTTCCTTCTTTTTGTAAAATTACTTGCGCTGCGTGAACTATCACTTCTTTGCCTACAGAGGAGCGAACTTCTTCTGTTTTCCTCCTTTTAGTTCTTTTACTACATTCACTGAATGTTTTGCTAGGTCGTCCTGACTTATTATGCGTTTTTATGGGCATCTCGAACGTTCCTGCTAACCATGCATCATTGCTTATAAGAAAATTTTCTAGCGTGTTGCGTGCTTTGGACCATCTCTTTTTTATTTCTGTTTTAAAATATGAAAATTTATGATTTATATACTTTTTGTCTTCGTCGGAGTCCCCGTAAGACACTAACAAATAATTTTGTAAGTATTCCAATTTGTCGTTTATTGATGGAGAGTTTTCCTCAATCATCTTATCAAAAAGATATCTGCGAGTTACTACCTCCATGCCCGAGTAACTTGATGAACCTAGAACAACGAAAAGGAATTTTAACGCAAAAGAAACAAAAAAGGAATTTTTCTCACTTTCTGCCTAAGTTAATGAATTATTATTTTTCTCGCGAAGTGGTCAAAGGTGGTGGCTATTTTTTTTGTGGTTATCTGCTCAAAGAGCTATACTATTAGAAACCATAAAGAATTTAACTCGGACGGTCTCGGAAGTACAACATTTTTACTATTGAAAATAAAAAAATGATAATATTTTCTATGAAATAGGGCGATCTTTGATACGTTGTAACTGCACTAAATATTGATATTCCTTATCTTAATTTAAATTATATTTGAAGGAGCTTACCTGAATTTTCGACTTCCATCACTTTCACTTGTAACTGAATAATATCCAATGAAATATTCACTTTAGAATATCGGTTGCGCTAAGAGTGTCGAGAACGAACGCGTACAGCTTGCGCGACGATCAAGTTCCGACTACCTGTGGGGGCGCGCACGCAGTTCTAGGAACTGGGGAGGGGTAGGGTTTGGGCAGTCGGGGTGTCTATTTTTCCGGGAATCAATTAGTTTTGTTATAAGTTAACTTTGAGAAATGGACTTTTGGCCGCCTAAATCGTACAAATCGACCACTGTGCGCTGCCATAATATATCTCTCCGCGTACGGAAATTGACTGCGGCCATTTCCTGATTGATGCCTCACTGGGGCCGTTAGTGGTAGCCCTAGTAAATAGACCGAGCCAACTTTCTTTGGCCTCCATTTAAGCAATTCCGCTGGCTCAGAGGCGGAGTCAGGGCTTGGTTTAGGGGGGCATGTTTTGGTTCTGCTTTACCTCTTACTGATAAGGTTTTCATTGTTTTCCCAATTTTATCTACAATTGGCTATTATACAACATTCTCCAATTAATTTGGCTATCTTACCATTTCAAGCTGCCAAATGTAATAAACACTGTAGTTTCGCTAGTGCTCTATCATTATCAAAATAGTAACATATTACATAAAAAGCATTCATAAAAGTCAGATTGTAAGATAATATCTTACATTATGTAGAGTGTTTAGGTACTACCTTTGAAAAAAAATCCTTAGTCGTGAATTAGTGGGGAAGGGTACTAATACCTATTTCAAATGTTGCCTGCCCTAAATCCGCTACTGGTTTGAGGTCGGAAAAGCCATGATTTTCGTACAATGTCGAAGTTAACGGGCGAGTAATACCATAGGGTTGGTGTATTTGAAGGGATATGATGGTTTTAGGGCTGAGTTATGAACGCTCACCCAAGCTTGACTGGACTTGGACTACATTTCGCGAAAGTTACGCAGTATAAAGTATCTGTGGGAATTGAAAATAGCAGCCTTCAATTCACAACGTTATATTATAACTTACAAATGGTTTACAATAGGTTAGTAGCTAGAATTATATGCCGTTATGCTCTTGCGATGCAATGCTACTTGCAATATAATTTGAAACCTTTACAAACCTGATAAGCACATCTTAGTGAAACGGCTAGCCGTTTTGTAAAACAACGTATTGGTAAATTGGGCTGTAACAAAAGCTTTTAAGGACTTTGTATTTTTTTTATTAGGTACCAATTTTATCAAATGGGAGTTTAAGCATACGGAAAAGAAAAACATAGAATGATACCAGTTTCAGTAACTTATGGTAAGAAAGCATTCTTGCAATTGTATGAATCTGTTATTAATCTATCTATCTATTATCTGTAATACATAATATTCTTTCTAATGTGACATGAAGAGTCTCTCTCTCTCTCTCTCCATCTATCTATCCCATGAGTAAACCCTGGACCAGCCCCCTTAGCACGCTACCATTTTGCCTACTCTCAACTGTCACCTTAGCCACTTAACACTACTGAGGTGACATTTAACAGTGGCTAAGGTGACAGTTGAGAGTAGACAAAAGGCCAGCGTGCTAAGTAAGGGGCTGGCCCTCTTCCTTTTCACGCCAACTTCTCGGCTGAATGCCAATCTCGTCCATTGTCCTCCCACTGTCGTCACAATATCATCGACCCATCGCGCTTTAGGTCTACCTAGTGACCATCGACCCATTTTAGGACACCATTTCGTGACTGTCCTAGTCCAACAACCATCTTCCCGCCTAGTCAGAAGCCCTGCCACCTCTACTTTAGTCGTAGAATTCACGCGCCCACATCTACAATTTTAATCTTCTATAAACATACACATTAATATATATAATCCATTTCCAACATAATATTCTCAAATAACAAAAGTAATGAAGCCCGCGAAAGAAAGACGTTCACAAGAATTTATACTGTTTTTGCAGTTCGTCGTAAAGGAAATCAATTCGGAAAGAGGAAAAAACCTATTACAGACTTGTGGCATAATATACCAAACGTATACGTAAGGGTCCCTTCATACGATGACGCATGTCATTGCGACATGTGACAGTGCGACTCTTACGCCCTATTTCTGGCAGAGCGATGAAATGTATAAGCCGTGTCAATAAAGAAACGATATGAAAATGGCGGCTTGTACATAAATGGTAAGGTCGGAAAAAGAGGTTACGAAAATACGATTTCGGTTCAAACCTAAAACTTTCCAAAGTTGTTGCTGAGGAAATATTGTTTTATGATGATTTCTTTGTATTTCAGGTAATTGTTTTTCGTTGGATTTGTGGATAAACAATAAACTTTGTGAAAATTTTATTAAAAGTATTGAAACTTCATATTAAATAATACAAACCTCAACCAATTCTTATCATTATTGTTGTTTTCGTTAAGTATTCAATACTTAACGAAAACAACAATAATGAAATAACTCCACAAAAATTAAAACAACACTAAGAGGCGAACGTATTTCGGAGCGTTTTATTAGCCCATCTTAGGTGACTAAGTACCTACCTGAAATGACTTTGCTAATGCTATAAGTGTAAGTGTGAGTATAGAGCGCGAGAGTGTCCGCCATTTTTAAATTGTTTCTTTACAACAGGTGATTAATCTAAGATAGACTCAAATTCGGCAAAGCGGTATCTGATTGGTTAGAATTAGTTGGACATGAGAATAACACGTTCATTTTAAGTGTTGCTATGTTGATTTTCTTTTGTTTATTTTTCTGTGCCATAGTTGTAGGTAAATTTTTGCCCGAAATCAATATTTTTTCAATTTCAATTCAATGTCAATTAACATTTGATCGCTTTTACAGAAATCGGGAATTAAGGCAGGGTGGATAGTAAAACTCCTGCGGGAGAAGTATAGCAATGACGCATCTCTTATTTGCATTCGCATGCAAGATACACTAAAGAAATCGAAAATATTGCCATATCAAACCCTAGAATTAGGTAAGAGTTATCTTTTAAGGCAAGTTTCGTGTTGATGTTCGTAATAGATTTGAAGAAATTTTCATTCAAAAACTGAGGAAGTTAGTACTGGGAATTTGTTTTTTTCAACGAAAATATTTTGCAAACTGTCATGATTTACAACACGAAAAATGGTGTGTTTGATAGCACTTACCTAATTCTAGGGTTTGATATGTGAATATTTCGCGATTTTAGTGTATTTACGATTTTGATGTTGTAAATGTGCTATTCTTTTCTCGCAGGCGTTGAATACATTGTTTACTTAGTCAATTTGACAGTTCGTCCGTACCGGGGATCGACGTTCATCCAAACAAAGTGAATCACGTTCCAAACTGTCAAAACTTAGTTTGGTTTTCTGTTTTTTTTTTTTAGTTGGTTGTTGCTTGATTGAATAATAATAAATGCTTGCAGATCTTGCAATAGATAGATATTTTGGATAACAGACGAAGAGCGTGAGTCGTGGGCAGCTGCGGCGTCTGAAGATTCTCTTTCGATCTTTGTATCCAACTGTTGCTTGCTAGTTCAACGCGCGATAGGTACACACGACAGCATGTCAGACTGTACACCTCTGTTGTAAAGTTGCCCTTAACGTAACCGAGTAGAGTGCTAGTATGTAAAGGTCGACGTGCTGTCGTGTGTACTTACTAGGTACACACGACAGCACGTCAGAGTGTAAACTTTTGTTGTAAAGTCGCCGTAACGTAACCGAGTAGAGTGCTAGCATGTAAGGGTCGACGTGCTGTCGTGTGTACACACGACAGCACGTCAGACTGTACACCTCTGTTGTAAAGTTGCCCTTAACGTAACCGAGTAGAGTGCTAGTATGTAAAGGTCGACGTGCTGTCGTGTGTACTTACTAGGTACACACGACAGCACGTCAGAGTGTAAACTTTTGTTGTAAAGTCGCCGTAACGTAACCGAGTAGAGTGCTAGCATGTAAGGGTCGACGTGCTGTCATGTGTACTTACTAGGTACACACGACAGAACGTCAGACTGTACACTTTTGTTGTAAAGTCGCCCGTAATGTAACCAAGTAGAGTGCTAGCGTGTAAAGGCTGACATGCTGTCGTGTGTACTTACTAGGTACACACGACAGCACGTCAGCCTGTACACTTTTGTTGTAAAGTCGCCCGTAACGCAGCCGAGTAGAGTGTAAAGGTCGACGAGCTGTTGTGTGTACCTAGTAAGTACACACGATAGCACGTTGACCTTTACACGCTAGCACTCTACTCGGTTACGTTACGGGTGACTTAACAACAAAAGTGTACAGTCTGACGTGCTGTCGTGTTTACCTATCGCGCGTTGAACTAGCAAGCAACAGTAAAGTTGGATACAAAGATCGAAAGAGAATCTGCAGACGCCGCAGCTGCCCACGACTCACGCTCTTCGTCTGCTAGCCAAAATATCTATTGCAAGATCTGCAAGCATTATGTATTATTATTCAATCAATCATTATCCAACTAGAAAAAAAGCTAAGTAGGTAGGTACCCATAATAATTGTTCAACGTCATTGCCGCGGCGGTGGATCACTTGGCGTCATGGTGACGTCCGTCTAAGTTCCGAACGTTACTATGGCGGGATTCCGATCTGTTATTTTTGTAATCTGTACAGCGCCCCGCAGAGGGCGTGGCTTCCCACCCCGTCACTCCTCTGCTTCATACCCCTCAAATACCTAAATATCGTCTATGAAGAGCGCCTTAAGTCAGGATAGAAAGACTTTGTAAGAATCCGATTGACGTGCGTCAGTGCACACCTAGAAATCCTTCCTACACTTACTGTTGTTTCTGAATTGAGAAATTAACTAAGCAAATACGTAAGTATCGTTCTGACTCTACCGATTTCTCAGAAAAAGAGCGTGACAGAACGATACTTAAGTATTTGCTTAGTAAAATTCTCAATTCAGAAACCGGGCCTTAGGCAGCTAAAAATCGCACTGACGCATACTTGCGGCAGGCGTATAAATTCGTCTAAGTAAAAGTCGCACTGACGACGTGTGAAGGGAGCCTAATTCTACGTAGCTCTCCGCTCTAATAGATCAAATGATATATTATTTGATTCCTCCACCAGCTGACGTGATGTCTCCCCGCAATTTATTCCGTTTTTATCTCACCCTTGCCCAACCCGACTACGTACACGGCATGGCAACCCGAATAGGCGTTCGCCTGTTCACTAATTCATACCTGTTTATAAAACCGGTACCGTGATATTATACAGACTGATTGACTGACAGACAAAGCAGAGTCGACTACTGGAGATAAACATAAAAGCGTAAAATCTAGACTATTGCGAGGATAGGTAAGGGGATGGATCGGGTTTCGTAAGTCTGTATAAGATATGTTTAAGGACGAAGCCGAGTGGGCTAGTAGGTTGTGTATAATATACCTGGTGTCTTTCCAAATAAAAATGTAAGTATAGGGCGGTCCAAGCTGGGCAGACCTAGCAGTCCGATAGTCGGACGACATTGTTGTTTTAGCAGAGGGTCCATGGATGCAGTTGGCAAGGGACCGTGAGAGTAGACTTGAGGGGGAAAAGGCCTAAACCCAGCAGTGGGCAGAGGTGGGCTGATGATGATGATGATTATGATAAGGGGGTCCGGTGCGGTTCACTAAAACTTAAATAATCACTAAAGTTCTATTGGTAGAGTCCAATTTGTCTTAGACAAACCTTGCAAAATAGCTACTGCCCGGATACTGCAAAAAATACTAAGTAGTATGATTTGGACATCGTACGGTAGTAGCCTCTTTTTCTTTGAACAAATATTTTGTCAGTTGTATATTCGGACGGAAAATTGCTTTCATGGTTTAATGTCGAATTGGTCATATGTAACAAAAAAATAAACCATCTACGTAATGAGAAATGAGAGATAATTTAAACAGCATTCAGTGACACCTTCAAGCACACTCACTTGATGGGTGAAATCCATCTACGTAATGAGACTGTAAACCGGCTGTAACCAAACAGTATCTTTAATTTTCTTGATATCCAAAAAGACCTTTAAAGACCGAAATTTTATGCCACCGATGGCGTAGACTTTTCACCGCAGTCGGTTTTTTTTATTATTTTAACTTACCCCGTGCCATATTTCGCGATATCTCTCAATAAGGCCATGGCCTCTCGCGTCGATAACACTTGTGCCAAAGTCGATTTGTCAAGCCAAATGGTAATGCTATTAAATGGAAGTCAGGGCGGCGAACGGACGAAATACAAAAGGAAAATGGATTTCGATCAAAACGCGGTGGTTTGGCACCACGGTGGTTTGGATTTATTGAAGTTGTCAAAACCATTTTTATTTATTGAAATAAGCTGTCACTTTATCCATTCTGCTATTGACATATCAATCCAACATTATGGTATGTCAAGAAAAATCTAACTTGGAAACAATCTCAGTCATGCAAAAACCGAACAATAGAAAAAGTAATATTAATTGGTTTTCATAGATTTACAATTAAATTAAAACCAATCGGGCAAACAAGAAAGTTTAAGTTCTTCACGGTAGCTGAACAGAAAATTATAAAAATATCCATTTGACAAGGTAACCAGGGGGTTACCAGAATAATCTTTCTACCTAATGTATCCAAGGAACTCCACAAAAAAGATCAAGGAATCCTACTGAAGTCAGACATTGCGTTGGAGCTTCAAAGTATTTTCCTTCGTCCTAAGAAACGTGTCTATCACTAAGGAGACTGTCATCATATTTTTTCTTCTTATCTCTCAAGCCGATCCCAATCCTAACCACATAGTTGAAGGTTCAATATCGCCTGATTCACAATTCGGCCTCAGAAAGGCGGTATTAAGAGGAAACGCAAACTTTCGCCATGCTGTTTTCCAGTCCAGTTCTTTTCGTGTATTTATTCTTCAGAGTTTAACACAATTTTGTTTGTTGGTAACTGAATGAAGACTGCTATGTTTGCCCGGTCAGCCCAGAGTCCAGGCCAAACTCAACTTTTCGTCATTTCAACTTTGAACAGATTAAGTAAGTTAGATTACCATCAAGGTTTGCTTGGGCAAACCTTGGTAAGTTCTGGAGTTAATTAAATGTAAGCATCACTTGAACGTTTTAGGTACTCGTAAGCACTACATCCTAATGTCGAAGGAATATAACCCACTTAGAAGTAATTTGGCCCAATTCCACCCAAACAGATAATAATTATCTAATTATGAGGGATGACTTTGGCCTCCTTGTTAAAAAATGTGGGGATTTTTAGCAGGATCACTTTTTTCTGACTATCATATTTCTAAATACATAATGAGTGTATTTCATGTAAATACAACCAATTTCGCGTCTCAATACTACTGTACCTCAACGCACCAACAAAAACAAACAAATATTTGTACACAAACATGAAATT
The DNA here is from genome assembly GCA_949319315.1 of Zelleria hepariella. Taxonomy (NCBI): domain Eukaryota; kingdom Metazoa; phylum Arthropoda; class Insecta; order Lepidoptera; family Yponomeutidae; genus Zelleria; species Zelleria hepariella. The sequence goes on from OX439393.1 coordinate 8,068,455, forward strand.
GGTTCGCTTTGTGAAACATTAGAGGATTTATTGTTTGCCAAAACATTTTTGCTTACCGCCCTGTGACGCGTGGCATACAGTCACTACCATTACAACTAAATTTTTAGATACTAGTCCTTAGGACACTGTGTTACTAACCCGTTACGAACTGCCTATACCTGAAGATGTTGCTATGTGTAGGTACACAATACAACCGACCTCATGGGTCCATGGGGAGCTATGCAGGATGAAGCATCGCTTGGGTCTGTGAAATACTGCCAAGCTGCTGATTGAAATGTAGATTAATGTTTGTCTCACAGATAATTTACCACATTCATGCTTTGATTATCCACCCTTAGGGTGGTATTAATAGTCGTCTGAGTTCACCTACTTGAGATCGATCTCAAGGAGGTAAATGTCAAGCCTTGGGTAATGTCAAACTTGAGTAGCTGTTTGCTTATTAATAGACACGATCTTGAGATTGACATTGACATTAGCCGACTTGCTTGAGTGAGTCGACTTACTTGAGTCGACGCCATATTAATAGAGCCGACTTGAGCTCGGAATTGAGTGAGTCATTCATCTTTTGACAGTCCGTGACGTCTCAATTTCAATACAACGTGGTTTAGAGTACTAGGCATGCATAAAATGTTAAGAAGCTGTAAGATCACTTACTTGAGACCGGAGTCGCTGGCATATTAATAGACACATCTTACGTGAGTTCACCTACTTGAGACCAGACTTGCGACTGTCATTTCCAAGTGCAGGCGATAGCCGACTCAAGTTCGTGTTTTTCATTACCCGACTACGCAAAGCAAGAAGGGGAGTTATTTTCTTTGATAATTAATATACAAAAATGATGTTTAGTCAGCGCGCATCCAAAGCGAACCTACCGCAAGAAGTTGCAGCTTAACAATATACTTAGGACCATCGTCGACATCGGAAGTTACGTGGAAAGGGACCTTGTGGTGTGAAATCATTTGTCGTCGTCATTCGACCGGCACCTCTACCACATCGCTATGACTAGCCAGAAAAGTGTTTCTACCAGCCCGAGTTCTTCGAGCTGCAAAACTCCAGCAGTTCAGAGCCCCACAGTCATATTACCAAGAAAGAACTCCGAGGAGCTGAGGTTTAAAAAAATAAGCTGGTACTAAGTTTGAGTTTAGTTTGGTATATAGCCTCAGACGCTCCGGTTTCCTCACGATGTTTTCCTTCACAGTCAGGGAGTGGTATGTATGCGACTTTGAAATAAATTAATGTCATGGGTAGGGTACATGCCCTCATCGGGACTCGAACCAGGATCCCTCGATTCCGAGTCCATTGTTCTACCCATTATGCCACCACCGCGTCACCATCTAAAACTCAAATACCTACTACCTATAAAGGCATGGTAGAATCAGAAGCTACGAGCTTGTACTTGGCCAAATACAGAAGTGTTGTCAGGCTATTTGCAGGCTCCCATAATCTTGTAAGAAACTACACCACACACTAATAAAAAGGCAGAAAGTATATTTCAACTCTTTCCTTACTGAAAATCCGGGCAAAATGCGTTTCACGAAAGAGTTCCCTTGACGAAACTCTTATTACGATGTAATAGGGACTATTTTTGTACAATCCAAGGGAATTATTTCGTGAAACGCACGTACACACGACAACACGTCGACCTTTACACGCCAGTACTCTACTCGGTTACGTTACGGGCGACTTTACAACAAAAGTGTACACTTTGACGTGCTGTCGTGTGTACAATAGAATTTGAGTGCTGTAACGTGAATGACGTCATGTCAATGGTCTGAAGGTATTAGGCGTGCATAAACATCCGGAATCTCTTATATGGCGATTGGTGACAGAAAGTTTCATGTAGTATGATACATATCATGTAGATGGCAGCACAACATACAATTCAAACCTCTTTACTCGTACCTAGTTTTTTTAAGACAATTTGCCGGCTTCAAAGCCCAGTTGGACCATAGAGGTTACTAGGCATGCATAAAATATAAAGCGGATATAGTAGGGAAAACTTGAGGGTGTGGTATCATTCATACGAGTAGTAGGTATTCAGTAAATTGATACTTGAAGATAAATCTGAATAGGGAAGACCTTCATTAATTTTACATAATTATCTATTTTTTTTTCTAATTGGAAAATAAACAAGCCTGCGAGAGTTGTAACATATTTATTAATACAATATTGTTTCCTAATCATCATCTAAAATTTCTACACCTGACATGAATTTGCGCTGAGTCGAGTATTCTTCCCCTTATTTTATGTGTTCATTCTCCACACATTATTTCAGGTTTCGGGACCAAAGCTGGTGTTCTAAAATGCCTTGGTTTTTATCCCTCTTATCATAACGCTCTAACTTCGTCGATTATGCGTCGGACAGTAGGTACTTTCTGATTTTCCTGTAATCAAAATAAAACATTAATGTAGTAGAATGATGTGCGCAACGATCAAACGTTAGGTTTGCAGTCGCTCTATAATTTATTATAAATTCGCTTGGCAAATTACTACTTTCTCTACGTAAACATAACCTCTAAAGTTATATTAAATGCGCAAAAAACGTTGATGATGGGGTATTTTAAAGAGCTAACTGACGATATCTGTAACTTGTATCGTGAACTAGACGATATCTGTAACTTGTATCGTGAACTATGTATATTTTATACAATTATAGTGAATAAATACCTGTCTTGTCAGCAACTCGTTTGTAGAGGTCATCCAACTGGGTCCGCTAGGTACTGAAGCTCGAAAAACGGAAGCTCGAATAACGGAAGCTCGAATGAACTGAAGCTCTCTGTTGGAAGTTTCCGGCATGATATTTTTCGGCCAAAATATTGAAAATAACCTCTCTGGCGCCACTTATTATCCATAACCGACTAAAACGTTCAATATACTGAAAATCACAAGAATTTACGAGACATTTTTATAATAATTATTTTCGTAGTTTGACTGATGTTTGACAGTAGAAAAAGTTTTTTCTTTTATTCGACAGTTCTGAAAACCGTGAAAAAAGTTGTTCACCTTACGAACCTCTTTGAATGTCAAACTGAGGTTGTGGCTAGCCTCTTTCTAATGTATGGTAGCCTAGTACATTCTTTACTCAAGCGTTGAAATAGTTCATTCTTGACTCAAGTCGAGGACTTGAGATCGGTCTCAAGTAAGCGCTGCTTTATTAATATGCTGAGTTACTCACTCAAGATCAAGCTCTCTGTTGCCAAAGTAACGAATAACAATGCTGAATAAAAATGGCTGAAGCGAGTCAGATCTGATCCTTTTTGTCTAAACCAGGGTGCCGCTACAAAATTGTGTCGTCATATTGAACGAGCGATCGAAGTATGTTTGTATGTTTGTATGTATGAATGATTGTGTCGTCATAAAAATATAAAGGCGGCTTAATGGAATTAAAAGAATTTATAATTCTAATATCCAAATCCAAATCGGACGAAGAGTGGATATGGGGTTAGCAAAAAGTTAGTCATCCTGAGTTCACAGTTCGGGGTGAACCACTAGTTATTATAATCGAGTATCTATTTCGAGTAGAGTTCGTGTTATATCTTGTAACATCACTTTTATGTTTGTGGAATCCTGGACTATTATAGAAATGACAAGTTGCCAACTGAATAACACCGGACCATGGACAATTTTATAGACCAAAAGGAGGCCAAACTCAGGTTGTGCCTTTTCGAATAGTCTCTTTATAATGTATGGGCGCCTAGTACTTTTGAGTTGGGTTTAAGCTTTTTGACCACATTTTGAACCTTAAATGGTATCATTCGTTCAAATAGTTCATTCTTTACTCAAATCGAGGACTCAAGTTCGCGCCTAAGATAGGTTTATTAATAAGCCAATGTCTCAAGTCGGTGATTTTTGTTTTCTGAGTTCACCTACTTGAGACCGATCTCAAGTAGGTGATCTCAGAGGACTATTAATACCAGCCTAAATGACATAAGTAATGCCCAAACCTATGCGCCAGTAATGCGTCCAAGCGAAGTCACAGACATAGATAACATAGAACACAATCCGTACAGGATATCTAGCAATCTGTCATGTATGGCCCGATAAAATCAATAGAACGCTCCTCAACGAAAACTAGAAAAAGTATTTTAGAAAAAAAATTAAACCTATCACAAAGAACATCGATAAACGAACCGCTTTTTTTTTCATAAGTCGCACTTAATTAGTAACAGTATAGAAAGGCATGCTTAATAATACAAACGTTTTTCTGTTGAATTTCAAAGACTTTTGCTGCTTCGAGTTTCTAACGAAGGTTCTCATTCATCCATGAAATGGGATAATATATTTTCTTTTAGGTACACACGACAGCACGTCGACCCTTACACGCTAGCACTCTACTCGGTTACGTTACGGGCGAGTTTACAACAAAAGTGTACAGTCTCACGTGCTATCGTGTGTACATAGAGTATGCCTACCTACCTAGATATCAATGGGATGCAAAACAAGCTTTCAAGTTTATAAAATATAGGGGATTTTGCAACTAAATGATACAATCATCGTAGTCTCTAAAGTAAGTTTGATGTCTTTTCATCTACCCTAATTATCCGCAGTGGGCACCTCTCTTTCTGAGAGAAGTTTGCCCAGCTAGTAGGACATGATATATACCTGTACGGGCTACATTTATGAATCCAGAACTTTGGAGGAGTCGGCGAAAAACTAAAACGAGCATCAGAACAGGACTCAACATGAAAATATTAAAAATGGAAAGAGCTTTGTTCGCGGACAAAGCGTGGATAACTGACTATGACAGATGCACAAATTGAATGGCGCCATTGAGCTTCACCTAATTCGGAGGGGCTTGTTTACACGGTTCCGAAATTCCTTGCATATTCTGTGCAATTCACAAAGTTTAAAGCTGGGACCTAGCCTATGGGATGGGTTGGCGCTATAAGCCTTGTGAAGCAAGTTGCTACGTTAATTCTTATTAACTTAATGCATTTAAATGCGTTTAAATATGTTTAAACTTAAACTTTCGTAAGCACTGACAATTTTGTATTTTGTAAACCATTTTGTATTTCGTAAACGGTTAAACTTACTTGTATTATGTCGGTGTAGCCGACTAGTTTCTATGTATTTGGCTACGCCGACATAATACAAGTAAGTTTAACCGTTTACGAAATACTAAATGTGCAGTGATTACGAAAGTTTTTTCACCATCGAAATAGAAAGCACTCACTTATGTACTTTCGACTTATTTTATCGTATTATACATGTACACACGACAGTACGTCGACCTTTACACGCAATACACACGACAGCACGTCAGACTATACATTTATGTTGTAAAGTCGCCCGTAACGTAACCGAGTAGTGTGCTAGCGTGTAAGGGTCGACGTGATGTCGTGTGTACAAGGCTGGGAGTTAGTAGGGTCATCAACTTCATCACTGAGTGTGGGAAAAATATATATTTTTTAATAGTTTTGACTTTAAACGCTTAATGTTTGGGTTGGGTTTTTTTTTTCGTCTTTTATGCGTTGATGGCTCCTATTGCACATATTATGCGAAAAGGAGTTTTTTTGATTTGGCAATATACAATTATACATGTCCTCGATCAGGCACGATAAACTATTATTCTGAATAATTAGACTATTTTCATAAGTAAAAAATCCGAACATTGGAAAAGAGTAACCTATGTATGGATATTGCTCTCGTGCGGAATTTTCGAGAATAGGACTCTCAGAGGAATAAATTATATCGTCTGCACGACTGAGTTTTACCTACAGTTTCCATTCTTTTTTTTTCTCATAGTCTGCTGTTACTGCAGCGATTTATGTTTGAACAAGGCAGGTGCCCATTACTTTGAGATTAAGGGTAGACGATAGCAACGTGGCGGGAAATTCAAAATTTTCACAGTTTTTTACATTTTGTAGCTAAACTGAGCTATTTTTGTTCAGCGATTTTTCGTTCGCGGAAATAACAAAGTATTCTTTTTATTACTGTAAACAATAGAACAACAATAATTCAGCCGATTATGTGTTCTGGTCTACGACAAGTTTTTTGGGCAGTGCCACTGCTTCGTAGACCAGAACACATCATAATCGGCTGAATTATTGTTGTTCTGTTGTTTACAATAATGAAAAGAATACTTTGTTATTTCCGCGAACGAAAAATCTCTGAACAAAAATAGCTCAGTTTAGCTACAAAATGTAAAAAACTGTGAAAATTTTGAATTTCCCGCCACATCGCTAGCGTCCACCGTTAAAGTTTTAATTTCAACAAACACCTAAATGTTGTTTTCAGTTGTCTCGTTTTTTACTATAAAAGTAATTTATTTTTATAATGATTAAAATAACGAGAATACCTAGTTCTTGTTCTTGGTTCATCATAACAGGATTAATTTTGAATCTGTGTAAAAGTTTTAATCCAAAAACTAAACAGGAAGCGGAAATACAAGGGTAAAATAGAATTGTTGAATAGACGAAAACTTGTATCATCTGAGGGCGCCCCTACTCAAATGCTAACATTTAAACAACAAAAGTTTTAACTCAAAATAAATATGTATTTGTATTACAGAAACATAACTCGTTACTAACCTCGCGCACACATAGGTAACACGAATTTAACATTTAATAAACTGTAAACAGGGGCTTAAGTCTGTAACGCAATGGCGTGTCGATATGTTCCCAGTGGAAGCACAAAATCGGGTTTTCCTCGTTTTTCTCCTGCAACCAGCGAACTAAAATCCTCTAGAATTAGAATCAGAATATTCTTTGCTGTACTAGAAAAACGTCATGAAAAGGACAGACATAATTAATAAATCGTTATTGAAGCATACAACTGGGAGCCTATCGAGGCACTATTGCGTTACAGACTGACAAGCTGATCGTGAAGCTTAGACTGAATCTGGCACGACTTTGGTTCCTCACGCTCCGTTACGCTCGTGCTACATACAAATTAATGCTCCTGTATCGCCTCATCCCACCACCACGCATAATTAAGTACAGTCGGCCATACGCTAGGATACCCCTTTTTGTTCGATTGGCGTCCTTCGCCATGCGCGGTAAGAGCTACCATGGGGTAGCCTAGACTGTGGCCAACCGTACCTGCTTTTACGTTGTTACACCGAGTATAAAATGGCCCTAGAAATCGTGCACGTAACTCAATGTACAATTTCAAAAGACCATATCGTGGTCTGTATTACCCCATTGACGATTCGGTTAGATTTTGGAATCCCGCATCTTGATTTTCTCGCCTGACGTCAGTGCTCGGCTGACTCTGCTTATACTCGTATGTGTACCAAGAGGCCTTATTAGGCCAATAGCGCACTAGGCGGTCAGGGCCCTTAGCGTGTAACACAATGGTGCCAAAATGGGCTCCCGGTTGACGGTTTTAATTACGATTTATTAATGCTGTCGGTCCAGTGTCGGTCCTTTTAATGTTTTTGTAGTACAGCAAAGAATATTATGAGTCTAATTCTAGAGGATTAGTTCGCTGGTTGTAGGAGAACAACGAAAAAATCCCGGTGCGCTCGGCCCACGGCGACTTCATGCAAATATGTGTATCACACTGGCCGCTGCGACCTGGCCGCCTAGTGCGCTATTGGCCTTAGTGAACCCTCTGTTGAGTGTATTCCACGTCCGAACGTCCGCGGGTTGACTTGTTAAAACATTTGCTCACCTAAATAACAGAACAAACACAGCAACTCGGCGATCCACGTCATGTTGCGTCTCTCGCTTAGGACTTCCACTCACATCACTTTGCTGAGAACACACTTGTCTTTAACACTGTATAGTCCGTTCGCGGACATGCTAGGGACACTTTTCAACACTTCTCAGTTACTGTTCTTCGTATTTGGTTCCGTTATCTGCGAACAAAGAATGGTCAATCTTTAGCGAACTGAAAGTATTTTTTTTAAGAGTTTTCTATCAGCTGATTCATACTGAGATTCTTCTCATATTTATATCAATATGTATCATGCCTTCTAACAGAGTAGAGAGAATGCACGCGTGTATTTGGGGATTGGCTATTTTGGCGCTGAGAGTATGTGCCTGAGACGCACAGGCACACGATGTATTTCTTCTTTAAAATAAAGTCTGAGTATCACCACGAGTGCGAAAAAGCTGTGCCGGACGTCTGCCGGACGTCTGTCATGTATCCTTATACTATAGTAGTAAGGTTGTTTATCCAACTTATCACTTTCAGTGACAGTGACAGTTAGCACTCGTGGTAGCTGTTCTGTACCCAGCTAGTGGAACGTGTAGAATACATCTTACATCTAATGGTTTATCATACTTCCTATTGTAAAAGCCCAAATAACAATGCAGATTTTATGCCTTGGTTGTTTTAATCCTTGTAAATATTATACGTCGCGCGTTGATCTAAATTACTCGGGTTATCTTGGAACAAAAATCTTCAGATATCTACTAGAGTAGGCACATAATCTCAAGAAATACAATAATAAAACACAATAATATGTTTATCAAACAAATAAACAACAAATCTATTTAGCGAAGAGAAATGGGGGATGGAATAGTTTATTATTAGGGTACCGTACAGACGTATTAGACTGGTAATGGCAACACAAACAAAATATGTAATAATATTCTCCTCCAGAGGAAAAATGAGGGAGCGTTCAGTGGCCCCAACTTCGCAGTCTTTATTCATCGTTAAAACAAACTTCTGCTAACTTGTTTCCATTTGCTTTCTGAAGCACAGTATGAGGAGACGCGAAAAGTCAGCGTTGCCTCGACTTACAAGGAGAGTCATCGTTTTAGAATCTAACTTTTTACTACGGAAATTATTAGTTTTTATTTAACATTCGTTTTTTTAGGGTTCCGTACCCGAAGGGTGCTAAGCGGGACCCTATTACTCTGCCTACGCTGTCCGTCTGACCGTCTGTCTGGCTGTATCTTTAGAACGTAACGTAAAGTCAACAACGAGTGTAAAATCTGTTTAAAGTCTTGTGTAATAAATGTTACAGTGCTAGATTTAGATCTAAATGACACAGATGCTTCTAAATCAAGCATATCTGTGTCATGGTGGTGTATTAATTCCAAGGTGTCATGTGATAGAGTTCCCTTATGAGTGATCAACTTTATCTAGAATATGGATCTCTATCTTTCCGCGATACTTATTGAGTCAAGCTTCTGTGCCTCCAGGCAAGTGTCAGGAGAAGGAAGGAAGAAAAAGTTACGCCAGCGCCAATTATTTTCATCCAATAATTTTTCTTTTCTTATTCAATTTCTCCTGTGGAAGTAATATCGGGAGAGAAAAGCGATGTATAATTTTTACGAGAGAAAATATCGTGATATTATTGGTTTTTGAACAAAGAAGTTTCGTCGACACTTTTATTAATTCGCCCAGAGTGTCATAAAGGGTTCGTTTCCGTGAGATATACTTAATTAAATTGGAAGACTGGAGAGAATTTTAATAATTTCCTATATTTAAACAGATGGAGTCAGACTGTAGGTACAATAATAGGTACTCTTAATACCTTTTATCAATTATAAGAAAGTACCTAAATTTTTAAATGTTTGAATAATGGTTATTTTGAAGAATTACAACATGATAAAATAAATTTAATTAAAATAGAGATAACTAATTTTTTTTCACACTTATGGAATCTCGTTTGCACAAACACTGATGCTCACTCTCAGCATGTTAATTAAATTACCCAAAATTAGTGCCCCGAATTCGTTAGAGGATGTGATTTAGTAGTACTTGATTGTGGTTCGTGATCAACATATTCACTAAATAAAAGGTGGGATTCAAGCTGAGATAAATACTTGTACGCCGAGTGACGCTTGGGTGTCCAAACAATTATATTTTTACAGGTTATGTTGAACGCGTAGTGTATTTTCAGCGTTACAATAATACCGAACCAAAGTTTGATCAAATACAATTTCTACTTTCTTATAAATCGATAAGTCTCCTGGGAGCCAAGCGTAATGGGGAGTTTACACGGTCAATTTTTGCCGCACGGCGAAAATCGAATTCGGCTAGGCCGCAGTGACTAAAATCAAAACTTTCAAAACCCGACTCTCGCCGCACGGGGACCGGCCGCACGCGGCTGGTCGCTAATCGAACTTGTAAATTCTAAGTCGCAGGCGATTTTTATCACCTGCGATTTCGGTCAAGTGTAGATGGGGTGGTGATTTTATTTTCACAGGCGATATGATTGTGACTAGCAGTGCGGCGAAAATCGACCCGTGTAAACGACTTATAAGCACACAAAAATTTCTCACAACCACAAACTACCGCTCCGCACATAAAGGCACACCGAACTAACTTCTAGTTCCTTTTTTCCGACATAAAACCCCACCCACACGTCAGGCAGCGTCCCCGGGGAGGTGTGATACAGATTTCCTTTCCAGTTGTGATTGCACAAACGCGTATACGACCGCCTTAAAAAGGCTTTGTCACACTCCCTTGATCAAAAGAAGTGCGAACTCAAATGGATCTTTTGCCATTCAATTCTGCGGAGGAAAAAAAGACGGCCGCCATTTTGAAGCAGCTGATCATTATGTTTGCGATTTAATTATCTAAGTATATGGAGGGGTCGGTTTTTCGCTTTGATGTGCAGTTTATTTTTGATGTCCCGTGTTTTTTGTCGCTTTCTTAATAAAGAGGGTATTAAAAGTGTCAATGGTATTAGAGGCCGCCGTGGTTTTTGCTTCCCATTATATTATGAAGCTATTTTGCTCTACTTTCCAAGGAAATAAAAGGGAATCTAATTTAAACTTTTTTGTGACTGTTGAAGCTACAGGATTCCTAAGCTTGGATGTGAAGAAGTTGGAAATAATATTTAAAAAAAACTAATAAAGTAAGGGTTTTATTCGCGTAAAGGGTTCCGTATCAATGTTAATTTGGTTGTCCGGGGATACGTTTTTACGTACTAATTTTTAACCCCCGACCCAAAAAGAGGGGTGTTATATGTTTGACCTCTATGTTTGTGTATGTGTTAGTCGGTCTGTCTATCTTTCTGTCCGTCTTTGACACCGTAGGCACCGTAGTGCCACAGACGCCGTAGCTCTTAAACGGGTGAACCGATTTGGATGCGGTTTTTTTATATTTGATATATATTTAGCAGGTTTTAGAAAACTTGGTTCAAGCAAGTATCTTAGATATGTTTTATCGAAAGCAGTTCAGCAGTTGAAAGGTGAGATATGCTAATTGGAAGCTAAAATGTCGGGGGTATTTTTAATTTAGTATTTATACCCAAATGTCTCAAGTAATGCGTTTTTATGACACATTTTGTGAAGCCCTATTAAACAATGTCCCAAAAACTGCACCATCCGGGTGGTCCCTTCACCCATCGAGTGTGAGTACAGATGCCACCATCCACTAAGTCTTTTTGTAGAGCCTAAAAAAAATATTATTTCAATAAATAAAAAAAAGTACTTTATTCAAAAGCAAAATAATCAAAAATGTACATGATGTTTTCTTAAATAATCTTAATTTAAGTACTACCTAGGATAATATAAAAACCCTCATTTACCTCAAGTAAAGGTGATAAGATTTATAGAGACAGGGAAGCAGAATAAATCGTGTCACGGAATAATGAGTTGAGAATACACGTGGACTTGTTAAGGCATGTGTGCCCTGAGAAAAGACTTATACATTTATATTTATTGCAAGATAATAAAACGTAGGTATACCCCGCGAAAAGGTAAGTGGCTAGTGATGTATGAGTTATCAATTACAAATTTTATTCGATTTAGCAATAAATTCCCGAAAATGTGATGAAAAATACCATAAGGAAATCTCAGTTTTATCACAAGTCGAGTACTTGCCATTTCACACGGAGTACATAAGACATTTGCAAAAAGAGTACAGAATTAAACAATAATTGTAAAGAAAGAGTAATTTTTGTGTCAGTCTACTGACATTTTTAGGACTTCTCTTCCATGTTGAACCAGAAAAACACAGGCAACAAAAGCCGCGCTAAAAAAAACATCACACCGAATCCAAAAAGATATTCAGGACACGGCAACAAGATAAATGTAGATAAAATGCAAATCATTTCAGATTTGAATGTTCTTTGGTACGCACTACTGTCACAGAGAGAATATTTTCATTTTTCAAAGTTACCACTTCAAGACACCCTAGCGCCGCCAATGAAAAACAATCGTACCTAGGCCTACCTACCTATCTTCTTTTTGGATGCGTTTTTTTGCTAAAATCGAGCCGTCAAATTAGAATCTCTTGGCTTAACTATTTTTAGGACCTAAGGTCTAGATCCTAGATCCAAAACCTATTAATAAATCCCGCACTAGTCAAAAGTGTCGGTTTGTTTCTGCCGGATTTATTCGTAAGTTCTTAAAAATCGAATATTCCAAGCAGGAATTAGATAAGACATTTTGACAGCGTTTTATTATCAGAGTCGCGTCAAAAATTACATATTTGAAAATGATGATGATGATGATAGTGAGTTTTACGTTATTTTTATTCCTTTTTTTTTGTTTTAATTAGAATTTATTATTATAAACACTTATAAATCCAAAATAATGAGTTTTTCTTCTTATTAAATATAAAAAAGGGAACGATGCGCATTCAATTTACAAGTTTTATTCATATTTCCCGCTGACTTCTTATAAAAAAAAAACACCTATACGACAAATGTGTCAGTATCAAAAGCAACGTGGCGCGTCATCGTCGTCGCCTAAACAGAAGGAAAAAAGTAAAAAAGCACTTTTAAGAACTAAAATCGAAAAGAAGGTTTAAAGTTAAAAAGGATCGAACAAAATGGTTCAGAGAATATTATGAACTTTCTTTACTATTTTAGAGGCATAATGCATCAATGTTGGACCAGTTCATGCCGGCCAAAAAGGAATAGGTAAGTACCTACCTATATAATTATTGAAGTGGCTGAAAACAGGAAATTAATACGGAGTGGTTCTAAAGAACATTCTTTGTAAGCCCAATCAAATGACTTGAAAAGTGTATTCTTTCAAGTAGGTATTTTCACTGAGAGAAAAAATCGAGTCGTCCATTTCCCGCTTTTTAGCAGCTAAAAATCATCCGGCCAGGCATATTCTCCTTGGTAAACACACCGGTGGTTTTAAGGTTTATTTTTCATTGGGCGCGGATATCGGCAGCCTCCACGCCTAGAGTTCCAATGGTGCGAGAGGCGGCAGTAAAAATTTAACGCTTCCCGAAAGCCCGTTTGTGCAATCAGAGCGGATCCGCGAGAAAATCTAAAGCTAAGCCCAGTTAAGCCGCGTAGGCATCGGGAAAACATTTCGGTCGCCAAAATCCTATTATAGTTTTTTTTAAAGCGTTTACGGATTTAGGGCCGCGCCTTAAGCTGCCGGGGATAAAAGGTATTGATTTAATCGATGCTTTGTTGCGAGCGGATTATACGTTTTTACCTCAACGGTTTGCGTTGGTCAAGGGAAACTAGGCTGGTTTCCATTTTGCTTCGAATTCTAGTACCTATGAAAGCCTACTGGGATTTCCGGGCTTTGATTTTCTACGGTTCGCTTTGTCTAGTTCACAAAATCGGAGTAGGTTGCCTATTCAGTGAAATGGGAAGAGATAAGCTGTATCGATTCCGGTCAAGGCTATCAAGAATAAAATATGCCTTTGTGTCATGGTGAATTCAGATGCAATCTCGACTGTATCAACATACAGACATAGTCTCACGGCTACGCTAGGAACTTATTTGACAAACATTTAAGTTTTTCAATTATCTTTGTTTTTTCAGATTTTTCAACTAGTCTTCGAGTCAGAAGGTTATTCAAAGAATCGGGATATTCCAAGAATAGTCACTGATATTATTTCTTATTGAGTCTATGTCTAGTGGAATTTATGATCAAGGAGCCGGGAATTATGGAATTATAAGTATCAATAATGTGCAATATGGAGACTTTAGCAGATGGATGATATACTTACTCTATAATTCGTAAATTAAATGTAAATTAATCACAACATTTAAAGTCAAGAATTTGCTACTCAGTATACGGGTGTCAGTGTGAAATATCCATTAAAATAGATAGTTTAACCCCACGATTTAAATTTCAAATTTCCTCGCTCGCTCGGAAGTGTGCAAATGGGCCAATCGTATCTGTCTAGGTAGGTAGGTACCCGTTGCCGACGCCAGCAGAAGATAGGAGAACGTCCCTCGGGACTCTACTCAATAAATCGTATTAGTTTTATTTGCCGAGGTGACGTGATTCGAGTTCTATTCCTATGTGATTAGAACACGATTTTACAATCTCCAAGTAGGCAGGTACATCTTAAAAATGTTGGATGAAAAAAACCATAAGCCTCTTAGGAAAAAAACTGTAGTGCTGGCTGGCCAATAAAAAGAAGAAAACATACAAACATAAGCCCACAAACCTACAGCCAAACAAAATAGATCCTTTTTTTTACGTCGTTTAAAAGGACAAAACATTAGGAATTTATTATCTTCTTTTGACGCAACTTTTGTCATTTTTAACCCCCGACATAAAAAGAGGGGTGTTATATGTTTGACAGCAATGTCTTTCTACTTGTGTGTCTGTCTGTGGTACCTTAGCTCTTAAACGGGTGAACCGATTTGGATGCGGTTAATTTTTATTTGAAAGCAGGTTTTAAGCGAGTGTTTTTCGATGTTTTATCAAAATTGGTTCAGCCATTTATGAGATAGGTAATCATGCTAATTTGAAACTAAAATGTCAGGGATATTTTATTTTATTTATTAGTTATATATTTTTCCAGCCAGCTGGCAAACACGACTTTAAAAAATAAACTGACTGTTCAAAAATAATAGTGACTCCGAAAAATAAACCCAAAATCCTTTAGGTATCAAAGAGTCGGTCATCCGAAAGACAGCGCAAGTAAAAGCGGCTAACTAAAAGTCACGTAGAAAATTACGATCGCGCCAAAAGGAAGCTGAATCTATTGGGAAACGTTGACAAGAAACTGTGCTGAAAGTAAATTGAAGAACGTGAAATAGCACTGGCTATTGTGTGAAAAACGTGCAATGAGAAAAATAAAATATTTGCTGTATTTTTAAATAAATTGACGAGGATAATGTTGTTGATGTTGTTGCTATCCTATGGTACCCCAGAGGTACAGAGGGCCTTTACAAGAGGATAATGTAACCTTTTTTATTTAAAATATTGTTGATTAGATAAAAGGGGCATATGATGGGAAAACATAAAAGTAACTTACTTAAATGTAGAAGAAATGCTCTACAATTTAGTGGAAAGTAGCTAATGGCGGCGCTTCCGAGTGGAAGTGGAATGGTCTCTTTATAGCTAACATATTGGAAATTTTATGACTAAAATTACGTAATATTATCATCTAAATAGTATCATAATACTCTTAATAATACTGTTAAGAAATTTTTAATAAAAATCCGTAAAAATAGAGTTTAAGTTTCGATAGATTTAAATGTAACCGATGGCAGACCGGTCTACTTTTCTTTTGTTTAATAAAATACAAATGTTGGATCAGGCCTCACAGAAACTGACCTACCCAGCCACACAGAGTATGTATGAGAAAGGGTAAAAAGAGTAACAAGTAAGTAATTAAGTTAAATATGAACAAAACAACCAAACCTTTAAAACAACTCCCTAAACTCGAATCATTCACATCACAAACCAAACTTTTGGGAACTCTAAAAAGTTTTTATTTCTCAAATCACTTTTTCGAATACAGTTCCTAATTTAAATCTTCTTTTTCCACATTCAAACTGTTTGGCGCGCTCGAAATTCTTACGCACGGTTTCGAAATTTGAATCTACGCATGGTGCAACCTCGTACGGAGGGGGTCGGAGCGCAGAGCGGACTGAAAATGTAGCGCGAAAAGTGCCCACTGCGCATGTCCGAGGCCCTCATAATTTGATATCCCAGAGGCTGTGACATTCCGTGGTGGAACCTACTCGTAAATTATTCAATTTTATTTACTTATCGACAGTTTTTCCGTGCCCTATGACACGGGTCTAGTGTAAAACTGCGTCGGGCGTCCGCCGATGTTTGCGTTCTATTTCTATGTAAGTTGTATAGACGTAGATGTTGGTTACTATGTGTGGTGGCGGCGGAGGGTTGACTTGGGGAATAAAATCTTATAGAAGCTATGCATAAATAGTAAAATAAAAAATACAGAGTTTTACTTAGGTAATCTATTTTATGTAATGGAACGCGTGGGTAGTTTCGTTCCCGTTCGTAGTCAATGCATTCTTTGACAAATTAATGAGCCGTTTTCAACTGACAGTTAAAAGCTGATTTTAAAATGCTCGCTAGATGGCACAGAAAATACGGCTCTATAACGGCAGTCAAATAACGCTTTTTCCCACAGATTCACAGATTAGAAAGTACTAATACTAAAGAAACTCAAACACCACAGATAAGAATCAGGCTTGCCACGTTCAATCGGTAAAAATGCCGTGTCATATATTTGCAATTTTCATTCTTAAAAGCAAAAACATAAATGGTTTTGGATAAATATAGAATAGGTAGGTAGGATACTGACATCAACTACGTGATGCGATAAAATTTGCAAGCAATGAATTGTATTTCTGGTTATGATTATTACAGTTTACGGTAATTTGTCGTACCGTTGGCAACACTGATGAAATTTCAACTGACTGCCGTTATAGTGCCGTATTATAAGCGCCATCAGTGGAGAAAAAAAGAACTAAGTTTTTTTTTCTGAAAACGGCTAATTACAATGAAATATTACTCGGTTATTAGTATTACTCAGTTAGTGCAACTACACTTTAATAAATCACAAATGTTAAATATTGCTATCTAGGTTGTTAAATAATGAACTGAACACAAAAAAATATAATGAACCATTTGTTAGCTAAACCAACACAATTTGCTAGCAGGTAATTTCAACTAAATTCGTATTTACGCCGGAACATTAAAATAACAAATTATTGTTTAGGTACCGCCGCTGAATATTGCTGAATAAATAATAAAAATAAACGATTAAGGTAACATTAGGCAACTTTATCACAGGTATTATCTGGAGAAGCCTATTATAAAAAAAAACTAGGTACCTTTGGTATAAAGCTTTTTATACACATGACTAATGTTCGCGGCTTCACTCAACATGACCAAAAAAGTTCCCTTAGCGCTATTAAAGTCCCTGAAAGGTGACTAGTAAAAGTAAGGGAGTGTTAGTGAAAGCGGGTTTAAGGCCGGCCACATACAGACGGATTTTTTCCGTAACGGAAAAACGAATCAGGATTCCGAACGCAGTAACTGGATAAAAATCTATGAAATTTCCGGACGGAAAAAACCGTATGTGTTTGGTAGGCCCATAGATTTGTATGCAGTTACTGCATTCGGAATCCTGATTAGATTTTTTTCCGTCCGCAATTCCGTCTGTATTTGGCGGGCCTAAAGGGCTGAAAACTGTCAAGGGGCGCGAACGTAGTACGTGCAGGCGAGTGTAGGTAGCTGGTTAAACTAGGCCCTCGTCGTTCATAACAATTTTAAATGTATGTAATTCATAAAGTAAACAGAGAAACCATCCATTTTTTAGAGCTTACACACATTTGACCAAAAAAAGTTAGGTACTTAGCAACAACTTTTGTCGGACAGTTACCTTTTTAATAACTCCGGACCCAAAAAAAGGGGTTATAAGTTTGACCGCTATGTGGGTGTGGGTATGTAAGTCTGTATGTCTGGCTGTCGGTGGCACCGTAGTAGCTTTTAAACGGGTGAACCGATTTGGATGCGGTTTTTTGTATTTGAAAGCAGATTTTCTAGCGAGTGTACCGAGATAATTATGTTTTATCAAAATCGGTTTAGCCGTTTATGAGATATGCTAATTTGGAGCTAAAATGTCGGGAGTTTTTATTTGCATTAATTTTTTTTTTTCATTTTAGGGATGCACCTACGATTCAGAATTATAAGTCAAAATTCAGCTGGCTGTACCAATTTTACTCAGTTTTAAAAGATTTTAAGCGAATATGCCCCCAGGATGCCTATATTCGCCCTGAACAGAAGCAGTCTAGGAAAAAAAATCATGTATTGATATCGCAAACAGGTACTAAATAATGCAAAGCCCACTTCTTGGCACGGGCCCTACAGAAGGGTAGGCTTATGCAATCGACTCGATGCGGGCCTGAGAGCAATAATCCAACGCTCAACCGAGGGTAGAACGTACGGAACATTTGGCAAGTACATCAATTACCTAGCCGGCACACGGAAAAACACCGCTTTCTGCGGGGTTTGTTTACAAAATGGCGGCTTTTTCTTCTTCTTTGTTCCCGGAATGAACAGCCATCGAGTTGGTGTTGAAAATAAGACTTTGAAACGGTTCAAAGGAAGGTGATTAAGCCGTCTACACACTCTCGCCGTGAAACCCCGGGAAGGGGCGCGAACGTGAGCATGAGCGAGGTTTCGCGTCTTTTCATGGGGGTCGCGCCATACATAGATAGGTTCACGGGACGGCGTGAATGTAGAAAAACTTGTAAGAAAAAGTCAGACGATATAATTGTTTGAATACGGAACGCTGTCTATACTTATGTAGAGTTTAATTACCTAATGCCTAATTTTTAAACGATAAAGTCCGGTTACAAAAGTTGGGCTTCTCGAGCCACATTCGCGCACATCGCCGTAAAAGTCCCCCTACAAATCCAGAGGTCGCCGTCATCGGATCACGATGAGGAGGACATCATCATCATCATCATTATCAAACGATAAATCGAAGAAATATCACTAAAACGATTGGCCTTGCTGAGTACAAAGAAGCTGCGGGTGCTGTCGTCTCTCCGACACGATTAATGGTCAGAATGAAGCCTAAAATCAGCGCAAAATCTATCAAGGCAAATATTGATTTTTTAATGCAAAAAGTGGATTTTAGTACAATTCCACTATTTTATAAACCCACCCCATAAAATAAGAGAGTGATGCTAAAGTCCTCTTTTTGTTACTACAACTTGTTTTTCCACTTACTATTGCAGGAAAAAAATTCCTTTCATCTTACTATTGTGTGAAGAAAATATTTTCCCACCACGGTCTCTCGCCATCCGCTTCCGCAAGTTAACTGTACTTACCTCCTTGTGAATAAAAAGAGGGCAGCGAAAGCCCTAAAGCCCTAGCCTAGCATAAAACAATCGGCAAATAAGCGAGCAAATATTTTTCGCCCACACAAAAGGCAACGTCAGGTTAAAAATCGCACAAATATCGCCCACCAGTCGCGGGAAATCAGCGTTAGCGCGGAATACGTTTTTTTATCATAGATTGACGGGCCTTTGCCTGTACGCACGCTGACGCGAATCCGATACGTAAGTTAGTATTTGTATGGCGGGTTTTTTTGTGCGCACGATACTCCAATACTGAGAGGACCATTTTCTTCTACTCTCATGCCTAAATCGTCACATATCGCAATCCCAAAATTGCACCAATTTAATTACTTGTCCTACCTACCTAATGAAATTGGTGCAATTTTGGGAGTGAAAATTGCAGGTGTGAAAATTCGGCATTGCAGAGGATTTCTAGCGAGTGTCATTTTAAAACTATGGGATCAAGCGCGCCAAATAAAAAAAACTGTAAATATTTCCTCTCTTAATATTGGAGTGATCTTGTTTTCCGAAGACCATTCATTCACAAAGAGATGCGGACGGTGCGTGGCGGCTTGAATTTAGTTCGGATCGGTTGCAGTGCGTAAACGCCCCGAGTGGATGACTTTTTGGAGAACTAAAGTAACAAGTCAACAGCAGCTCTTTTGTAGATTCAAGGGCAGTAGGCGAGGCCTAAATCGCGTATAGACGAAGGCCCAACGAGTGGTTCCGCCAATAGCTGGAGGAAAGCCTCCTGGCATTTATCCAAAACCGATCGCGTTAAGTTGTCTCCCTGTTGCCATACAACCTAGCCGTACCCCGCTGAAGGTTAGAGTTCGAACTAAAGTGTCACCAGAGTTTTTGTCTGTTCAAAATGTGCCGTAGCTCCTCGCCGCTACTCTATTTTGACTTCATCGACTGAGACAATCCTTATTCCTCCGCACTCCATGCGATACATTCCGATAAGCCGAATTAAATTGAAAACGTCTAGACGATTGATCTTTATGCACATCGTTTTATCTATTTTAACTCCGCCTCTAGGTTGACAGTTCTATTGTCTCGCTATTATTTTGTTGTTGTTTAAAGGAGTGAAAACGGCTGTAATGCGATTAATAAGCTTTAAGGGTTAGGTTTAATATCTAAATACTGTTCATTTCGTAACAGCGACGATTTTACAATTGAAATAGCACCATGCTTTGGAACTCCGGTAATTTCTGAAGTACGAGAATAGTTCTAAACGAGTTTTCATGTGAATTCTTGATTACATATCCTCTAAAGGTGCAGGAACGATTTAATTAAATAAAAAGATTGGTATACCTACCTTCAACCGTCCCAATAATAATTTTGTATCTCGGCTGAAAAGAAGAACAAGAAATAAAAAAAATATACTACGCAATTTTGTGTTCGGCATCCGCTTCGTTGAGAATTCAGAACGGTCAAAAATATAAATTGCTGAATTTTTTCTTTGTCGTTTCATTACTAACTAATATAAAAGTGAGTGTGCTCAGTGAATAGGAAGCTGCTTTATGAACAAAAAAACATAAAAAAACCTTATTAATTGTATCTTTTGCTTGTTGTTTTATAGGCTTTTTGAATTGATCCTTAAAATTTTGGAGGGGAAATAAGGCAGATGAATGGAATATGGGCAATCAGAGTTGTTGGCATCATATCTCAGTATCTAAACAAGAAAGTGTGTTGGTTGGTCCCTCTTACAGAGTGCAGATATTTTTTTTTAAATTTTCCGTCCAGCCCAAAATGCAAAATAAAAAACATTTTAGCTTCACTCTGTTATCCATCCGGTCGTCTATCCATATAACAAGACTCAAAACCCTTTACTCCGAATGAAGAAGTCAATCCAAGGTCATCGAAACAATCAAAAACTTATTTTGGAACGCCGAAATTGCATACGTATCAAGGACCGATGACAATGCAATAATTTGATAACAGTTTCCTATTATACCCCTAAAGTTTTTTGAGACGGGGCAGTAAGGGCAGGTACCTTAACCGTTATAGTTACAGGAAAACGTTCTTAGGAGACCTTTCATAACTTTTTGAGAATTTTTGAGAATGAACTGCATTCAAAGATTTTGGAAAAAAATCTACGGTCAGCAAAAAAATGCTAAAATACCAAAAAAAATTTTTTTATGCCAATCGATTCTCTTTCATGTAGGGATCAAAAGACTCTAAGAAGCCAACTGAGGTTTGAGTACTAGAAATGTCAGAAATTTACAAAAAAATGATAAATCGA
This sequence comes from Zelleria hepariella, assembly GCA_949319315.1. Classification (NCBI taxonomy): domain Eukaryota; kingdom Metazoa; phylum Arthropoda; class Insecta; order Lepidoptera; family Yponomeutidae; genus Zelleria; species Zelleria hepariella. The sequence continues at coordinate 8,089,643 of OX439393.1, forward strand.
ACTAAAAAATAAATAACAGTTTAAAAAAACTAAAAAAACACGCTTTTATAGCTAACCGAACTAAAAAGTAGAAAATAATTTTTAATTACAAAGAGTTTATAATTATAATAAAATTTAAGTTATTAACAGAATAATACAATTCAGAGTAAAAAAAGCGTGGGGTGCATCTCAATAGTTTCCAATAGAATGATTGTAACATTTAATATATCAAGCACCCCACGCTATTTAATCTGAAGTACCTGGGCGACCGAGCTTCGCTCGAATGCTAAGAGATGGCGCCCCTAATATTTTTTTTGCATAACACCCTTTGAATGAAACTACGAGAATCAATAACTCAATAACGAGTATCAATAAATATTAGGGGGGGGCTCTGCCCCCCTAACCCCCCGTCTGCTGTGCGTAGCTGGCCTTTGGTGACCTTATAACTCTGTGTAAGCAGGAGTATATTTTATGTTTATTAGGGGGGCGCTCCAACCCCCCGTCTGCTGTGCGCAGCTGGCCTTTGGTGACCTTATAACTCTGTGTGAGCAGAAGTATATTCTTTGTTTTTAAGGGGGGGGGGGGCTCCGCCCCCCCAACCCCCCGTCTGCTGTGCACAGCTGGTCTTTGGTGACCTTATGACTCTGTGTAAGCAGAAGTATATTTTTTGTTTTTTAGGGGGGGGCTCCGCCCCCCCAACCCCCCGTCTGCTGTGCGCAGCTGGCCTCTGGTGACCTTATAACTCTGTGTAAGCAGAAGTATATTTTTTGTTTTTTAGGGGGGGGGGGGCTCCGCCCCCCCAACCCCCCGTCTGCTATGCGCAGCTGGCCTCTGGTGACCTTATAACTCTGTGTGAGCAGAAGTATATTCTTTGTTTTTAAGGGGGGGGCTCCGCCCCCCCAACCCCCCGTCTGCTGTGCGCAGCTGGCCTCTGGTGACCTTATAACTCTGTGTAAGCAGAAGTATATTTTTCCTTTTTTAGGGGGGGGCTCCGCCCCCCCAACCCCCCGTCTGCTGAGCACAGCTGGCCTATGGTGACCTTATAACTCTGTGTAAGCAGAAGTATATTTTTTGTTTTTTAGGGGGGGGGCCCCGCCCCCCCAACCCCCCGCCTGCTGTGCGCAGCTGGCCTCTAGTGACCTTATAACTCTCTGTGTGCAGAAGTATATTCTTTGTTATTAAGGGGGGGGGCTCCGCCCCCCCAACCCCCCGTCTGCTGAGCACAGCTGGTCTTTGGTGACCTTATGACTCTGTGTAAGCAGAAGTATATTTTTTGTTTTTTAGGGGGGGGGGGCTCCGCCCCCCCAAGCCCCCGTCTGCTATGCACAGCTGGCCTCTGGTGACCTTATAACTCTGTGTGAGCAGAAGTATATTCTTTGTTTTTAAAGGGGGGGGGCTCCGCCCCCCCAACCCCCCGTGCTCTGCTGTGCGCAGCTGGCCTCTGGTGACCTTATAACTCTGTGTGAGCAGAAGTATATTCTTTGTTTTTAAGGGGGGGGCTCCGCCCCCCCAACCCCCCGTCTGCTGTGCGCAGCTGGCCTCTGGTGACCTTATAACTCTGTGTGAGCAGAAGTATATTCTTTGTTTTTAAGGGGGGGGCTCCGCCCCCCCAACCCCCCGTCTGCTGTGCGCAGCTGCCTTTTGGTGACCTTATAACTCTGTGTAAGCAGAAGTAGGTATATTTTTTGTTTTTAACTATGGCTAGTCCAACCTTTTTTCCCTCTGTGGTCCAACTGGGCTGTCAACGCCAATACAGTGGCTTACATTGTAAACTTTTTTGTGTAAACCTTAATGGCTCGATCTGTTCAAATCCTTGCCTATAAAAAAATATTATATCTATGCTATCAGTCAATGACATTCCAATACAAATGGACAAACTGTTACGTACAATAACCAAGTCGAAACATGGCACACGCTAATTTCACCCTATTATGCTTCGACTGACTTTTTGTTTCTACATTGCTGCTGACACTTCAAGCCCTCAAAATTTGTTGTGTCACTAAGCGGAAATGTAAATCAATCACGCAGTTTGAAGCTACGTAAGTAGATTTTTGAAGTTTATTCGAATAAAGATAGCAGTGGAGTAGCAATAGCCTATTTTAGTTTTTTGTTATGGGGAAAAAATAAACTGTTGCGGATATTATTTTAAACAGTTTATATTCAAAACTATGAAAAATAGGCAGGTAAGTATAATTTGTAAATAGCTTTTTTCCTGAAACATGTCAACCCCTAAATGTGATTTCCAACAAATGTTGTTCTACGACTTTTCGAATAGCTCGATAGCTTCTAGCAAAATAATAACAGCGAAGTTTAAAAAACCAGGTGATACAAATCTACTTATTTATCCAGCCCATAAATAAAGGCCACTGCTGGGCATAGGCCTCTTCCTTTTAACCCCAAACCCCTCGGTCTAATGCCAATCTCGTCCATTGTCCTCCCGCTGTTTTGACAATGTCATCGAGCTTTCGGTCTACACACCGACCCTCGACCCATTCTAGGCCACCATTCCGTGACGCCCTAGTCCACCGTTGGTACTCCCGCCTAGCCAGATATCTTCGACTTTGGTCTTCTGCCGAATGAAGAGGTTGAAGTATTTGTGTATCAATGTGGCGGGGCCTGGGGTCTGCGTCTGTAACGCAACGGTGCCAAAAAGGGCTCCCAATTGACAGCATCAATTACGATTTATTCATGCTGTGTCGGTCCTTTTTTTGTTGTAAGTACAAGAAATATTATTCTGATTCTAATTCTAGAGGATTACTACGCTGGTTGTAGGAGAAAAACGAGGAAACCCCTGTTTTGTCCTTCTACTTATACTGGGTGGGATGCCATCGACACGCAATTGTGTTACAGACTTAAGCCCCTGATAGTTATATTATTTTAACTAAAGCCCATCATCTTACTCAGTAAATTGGCAGATCGAACTGTCATGTTAGTGAAAATGCCTGCCCCTTTTCAACTGACTAAGGATAGACCAGAACTGTGCGAAACATTTTTGTCCTTAGAATTTTTACTTTACAAAAGGAGTCTCCATTGTTTTATGTTCTTGAAGCATCATTTTGTCTATCTCTTTCTGACCCGCGGGAGAGAAAGAAACAGGAACATTTGTTTACAATCAATGGTTTTTATTGAAAATTTAATAGTTTCCTCTTAATATTTGTACCTTTTCTCCTGTTATCATATGTAAATAATATTAATTAACCGATGGTAGGTCACACCATCTTTATTTCGCATCATCAAAGTGTTATTTCGGCACTTTTTTGTACCACATTTTGGCATGTTGTCAGCTGCGTAGTCATCAAACGTCTAATGAAAATATTGTGCTTACACTGAATTTAAGCACAATGTTGCAGTTACCTTTTTCGAGCGCCTATGAGTTGTCCATTTGTATTAGAATGTCATTGCTATCAGTAGACTCTTTACACTGTTCTTTTACCGCCATCTATGAGATATCGAAAGAACATGGCCTAGAAAGTATCTCAATAATCTATGGGGCATCTTGACTTGACATTCTAAAGTCACAACAATGTCAAAGCTGTATTGGAATGGTTTGAAGAATTTCGTATAAAGCCATCTTATTTCATGGAAAAAACTTATGAGGGACTATGAATGTTAACTTAGGTATAGTAAGTATTATAAAGGTATATGATAGCACTTAGTTTGAATTTAAGGTAACACGAAAGGAAGGTAAACAAACAGTGCACACAGTGAACTTTATTTATTCAGGCCATCGTATCTCTATAGTTTTCCCGTATTTCTGGTGCCTTGTATCCTTTTCTGCTTCATCTTCTTTTCGTGTTGACGGTTGCTGCTTTATTGCTATTGACCATCCTTCCATGCATTATCAATCAAATGCACCAAACGAAAGTTTCATCTCGTCACCCGGTAATTTTATAAAGCTTGATAGATGCTGTCTTCACGTATGGATGGAGTCATTGGTTCTTTCAGACTGTTGGTAATTAAGTATAACTAAAACTAAGTTATCTTGCTAAGGTTTCAAAAAATTAAAGATTTTCTTGGCTCATGCGTTTGTTGATTACAATAATGTGACAGGTTCCGATGACAGCGATTTTGAAACAACTTTGTTGGATTAAGTAAAGTCAAAAGCTCAACGCTACGTGATGACAGGGTCTCCGGTAAATGGTTTTGTCATTCACTTTAGTACAAATAGCCAATTTATGTTGATATTTGTTGGTTTGCTTTGCCCCTAAGTAAACCAGCGTGATGATATATAGCCTATGTGTTTTTTTTATGTCTAAGCTATCTCCATTCCAAATTTCATCCAAATCGTTAGAGCCGTTTTCGAGATCCCCCATTCAAATATATATATATAGAAATATACAAGATTAGCTCGTTTAAAGTAATAGGGTTGTATTATTCTGTTAATAACTTAAATTTTATTATAATTTTAAACTCTTTGTAAATAAAAATGATTTTCTACTTTTTAGTTCGGTTAGCTATAAAAGCGTGTTTTTTTAGTTTTTTTAAACTGTTATTTTTTGCCATACATTACGCTTTGAGAATTGGTATTAAGAATTGGTACTCTTATTTGTGACTGAGTGTATTGCACAACTTTACTATTATTTGTTTCTATGTTTTCATTTTGATCAAAGTAATTAGGGCATGTGTTTCGCAAAAACTCCGAAGCTTTGGCTTCAAACCCATTTATACCGAAGCCACTGCCATTTTATCAGCGAAAAAAAAATTATGCATGAAACAAGATTACACGGCTACTGGGTTGGTATTTCAAAGGGCTTAAAGGTATCATTGGGCCCCATATTCGTGAAGAATTAGTTTTCAGCTGCAATGATATTTTTCTAGCTAAGTGTTGGATAGATTAAGGCCCGGTTTCTGAATTGAGAATTTTACTAAGTAAATACTTAACTATCGTGCTATCACGTTCTTTTGTGAGAAATCCGCAGAGGCAGAACGATATTTAAGTGCTTGCTTAGCGAATTTCTCAAATCAGAAACGGGCAGTAAATAGAAGAAATTCCATTTTGGGTCTTGCTCAAAAGCCAGCGTTAAAGTGACCGCCTCAACAGGGTTAAGTTCGGGGTTGTGAAAGATTTTTCATTATAGGACATTATTCTTTAACACTGTCATTGTTTAATACCATGGAACATAGGTACGATAGAACATTCGTATAATTTGGTTCAAAACGGGTTAAAAAAAAGTGAATATCGCTTAAGAGGCCCGTGTAGGACCGTGGGAACTCGGCGATGGCCAAGCGCGTGAAACACTGTTTTCTATAGCTTTTTCACCCAGGGCGAGACGGGAAGCGGGAAAAGTGAGTTGACTGCTATTCTACCATGTGCCACCCGCCAAAAAGCCCTCTAACTTCCACTAAATTCACATGACCGCTTAAATTTCCAAATAATCTGTGATTGATGGATGAAAACTTCATTCAGAATTTGAAGTTAAAAACGTGAGTGTAGATATGGCATTACAGTAAATTGGGCGTCTGTGTACTTCACCATTCGTCTGTGGCACGAAAAAACGTCAAATTGACATTGACATTTTAACATATTTATTTAATTTTTAATCTGTTTTTCATTAGCTTTTTTCATGTTCTACTGTTTGATACAGTATTTTAAATGAAAAAGAATACAAAATATTAACAAGTGATGGTGGTGGACAGGTTTCAATTGTCGAGATATTGAATTTGCGAATGGTGAGTACAATCTGTAGAAATCACCAGCTCTGAGCTCACTCCGTTTCTAACGAAGGCTAATATTGGGGCTGTCTAATGACTCCCACTGCAGGACATGACAAAGAGGCGCCAGAGTCCATGGAACATGTTCTATGTGACTACGATGCTATAGCTAGTAAACGCATGAGTGTTCTCGGGATAGCATATCTTAGACCGGAAGAATATAACTTCCTCAACCTCCGTGACGTTCTAAAGTGTCCCGGGCTCTCAGCTCTCTCTTAGTATGGGGCCATACTAATAAGGAAAGATAAGGCTAATTACATCAATTCCCATAGTAGTAATAAAAGTACACAGGATAATAGATCAAGATAAAGTATTAAAATAAAAGTAAACAGAAACATACCCTCGTTCTAAAGACTAAGACGGACTTCTGGGTCTTTGTAGAACATCAGTCCAGAATGTATTAACTCCACTCACCCACTGGCTTAATTAAAATCATCAAATAACAATTTCTAACGGTGAAGTATTTTCTTTTTTTCAGCAAATTCATAACGTGGGAGGCATATCAAAGTGCAGACTAACTTTACTGTGCACACAATTCGAAGACAGTCCATCTTTGAAGCTACGAGCTGAAGGCAAGGCAAAAAGGAGGAAAGGCCCAGATTTTGCGAAAACGTAAGTGCGAGATGCCGCTACCCAATAGTGGGATAAAACTTTTATTGTGACATAGTTCTCCCCTAGATGTGAGGATGGTCCTCTTTATTAGTGGGCTCACTCTTAGTAAGTGGAAATCCAAGGGCCCTCCCTCTCGCACCATCCAGTGATTTTTATTATTTTTAATAACATACAAAATTTCTTCTTATTTTCAGAAAAAGAATGACCTGCAACGAAGCCCAAGTAGGACACCATGCCCTTAAAGGATCTGCCGCCCGCTGCTGTAAAAGATACCTACATGTTAAACTGGCGTTTTTTAAAACTAAAAGAAAGATTTTTGGTATGGCGTTCAATAAAGAACTTTTCGAAATGAGGTAGCCACGCTTACATTTATTTCATTAAATAAGACGATAGACTTATTGATAAAATTTGTTTTAATTATACCTACCTAAGTACTTGAAAAATAACAATGTCAGGGTCATTAGTAGTTTTTAGGGTTCCGTACCCAAAGGGTAACCAAACTGGACCCTATTACTAAGACTTCGCTGTCCGCCCGTCTGTCTGTCCGTCCGACCGTCTGTCACCGGGGCCTTAGCCTGTAACGCAATAGCGTGTCGACGGCGTCTCAGTAGAAGGACAAACATTTCGTCATTTTTCTCCTACAACTAGAGAACATTAGTTCATTAGTTAATACTCTAGAACTAAAACATTAAAATGACCGAAAGCACTAATAAATCGTAATTGAAGCCGTCAACTGGGAGCCCACTTTGGCACCATTGCGTTACAGGCTAAGGCCCCAGGTCTCATAAACCGTGATAGTTAGACAGTTGAAATTTTCACAGATGATGTATTTCTGTTGCCGCTATAACAACAAATACTTACAAAAATACAGAATAAAATAAATATGGGGGCTCCCATACAACAAACGGATTTTTTGTCGTTTTTATAGATACGGAACCCTGCGTTCGACTCGCACTTGGCCGGTTTTTTTATAGTTGAAGCTTATGGTTTTCAGCCCTGTTGAAGATATAGATATGCCTGTAAAATAATAGCGTGAAACATAGCTTTGAGTACCTACGTATGATACATGTTGCTTGCTTGACACATGTCCAAATGTTATATTGCTCTTAACATTAAATTTATTACGGTCATCATGAAGAAATAAAACGAGACTTGTTGATTATTTGTAAAACAATAGAGCAACGTGAGAAATTTTTTAAGCAGAGACGCCTGCAGAACTGTAATAGCAGCAATTACCATAGCTTTGACTATTTATCTCGTTGCTTGATGATAACTTATAGGAAGTTATTTTATACATTGTAATAAGTTGAAAATGCAAATTAAACTGTAAGTAAAAGTAAGTAAGATGTAGCCTGTACAATTTGTACACACGACAGCCCGTCGACTTTTACAAGCTAGCACTCTACTCGGTTACATTACGGGTGACTTTACAACAATAGTGTACAGTCTGACGTGCTGTCGTGTGTACATGTCCCACTAGCTCAAAGGCCTCTCAGAGAGAGAGAGAGAGAGAGAGAGGAAGAACTTAGGCCCGGTTTCTGAGTTGAGAATTTGACTAAGCACATACTTACGTATCGCTCTGTCAAGCTCTTTTGTGAGAAATCTGCAGAGACAGGACGATACTTACCCATTTGCTTAGCAAAATTCTCAACTCAGAAACCAAGCCTTAATCACCACGCGTGCTCAATGCGGGTTGGCGGTTTTTGCGTTGAGGGTAGGTATAATGCCTCATACTCTCAGGTTTCCTCACGATTATGAAATAAATTAAAGTCATACCCAGTGGCGTAGCTACATATGGGCAAAGAGGGGCAATATCCCGGGGCCCCCTCGAACCCTGACACCAAACCGTATTGAACTAGCTAAACATTCTCTAAGGAAAAATTCAATAATTAATTTCTCTGTTTTAGACTGATTTTTTTAAGGGCCCTTTAAGCATTCAGTAGTATTTGTATATACCTATCTATATGTTGACTTGATAAAACCTAAAAACTTAAGGTGGGGCCCCAGTTTGTTTTTTGCCCCAGGGCCCTTGGTTACCTAGTTACGCCACTGACTAGGCCACCAACACCACTTCACTGCAAATTAAACTGTACTGAATAAAAATATAGAGCTGTTTAAATACATAATTGTAATAAGTTGAAAATGCAAATTAAACTGTACTAAATAAAAATATAGAGCTGATTTAATATAAAGAAGGACATCAGAGTGGGAATTAAACTCAATTAGGAACTTAATTATTTTAATTTTACAGAAAACTTCTGAAATTAAATTAAAAAGCTTGTTGGCCTGGCCTGTTGCTTCATCTCTAGTCACGTCTTTTTCTTCTGCCTGAGACACTGAAATGTAACAAAAAAAAACACATAAGGATTGTATAAAGTATTTTTTTCAGCCGGAGATGAGATATCCCTTTTTGTTTTATTGAAATAATTGTGGCAGAATTACCAATGGGGTAACCAAAAATTGAATGTCCAGTGGTTGCAATGCTGGTCCTAGGTGACTTACAATCTTACATAGGAATCTACCTGTGAGGTTACAAGAACAATAACCTAGACAGACATCTGCCTCCGGACCGAGCCAGGCAATACAATTCTCTAACACCCCGTGGCTTTTTGTCATCTAGACAAAGCTAACTAAGAGGTTGGCCCAGGGCCTGCTTAACCCATCTGGTGCCATATTGATCAAATTTTGGTTAGGGCAGGTTACGGTGTAACCTAAACTAACCTTTTTGGAGCCGACAGAATGCACTTGTTCAAAATGTTTCCTTTTGAATTCACGGACACTGGTAATCTGATCACATTCTCTGACTATAGTCACAGTTTTATTTAAAGTAATAAATTACACCCACCTAGGATCATAGGAGGCCGGAGGCACACTTGCCTCGAAGCGGGAAGAGTCTTGAAGCAAACTCTCTTGACTTTCTTCATATCTCCGGCTTTGATTTTCTTCCTGACTTGTCAAAAAACTATCCTTTTTGATTACTCTGGGTAGGTAAGTAGGTACTTGATTTCCTTCATCTTGTCAAAATATATCTTGCTGAAAAATAAAAAGTTCCATGAATAAATAGGTAGAGGTATGTATATACCGAGATGGATGAGAGACTGAACTTAAGTAAATGAAGAGAGATCAGACACTGAAATGTAACAAAAAAAACACATAAGGATTTGATAAAGGTATTTTTTTCAGCCGGAGATGAGATATCTCTTTTTGTTTGATTGAAACACTTATGGCAAAATTACCAATGGGATAACCAAAACTAGAATGTCCAGTGGTTGCAATGCTGGTCCTAGGTGACTTACAATCTATCATAGGAACCTACCTGTAAGGTCACAAGAAAAAAATTCTATACAGACATCTGTCTCCGGTCCGAGCAAGACAATTCTCTAACAGCCCATTGCTTTTTGTCATCTAGACAAGGCTAACTAAGAGGTTCGCCCAAGGCCTGCTTAATCAAAACATATTGCAGGACTCTATCGTCGGATTAAACTAATAAGGAGGCACTTATATTCGGTTGAGTAAGTGACATGCTGTGATATCTCTTTTTGTTTGATTGAAACGCTTATGCTGTCAGAATTAGCAATGGGGTATCTCAGCATGTTATTAATTGTATGTTCATACCACAACCAGAATGAAACGTTGGGCCATCGTTCATTGTATGTTAAAATGCACTTGTTCAAAATATTTCCTTTTGAATTCACGGACACTGGTAATCTGATCTCGTTCTCTGACTATAGTCATGATGACATTTAAAGTAATAAACTACACCCACCGGATTGATATATCTTTGTCATCCACATCATATGAGGCACGCTTGCCTCGAAGCGGAAAGAGTATCGAAGCAAACTCTCTTCATGTCTCCGGCTTTGATTTTTTTCCTGTCGTGTCAAACTATCCTTTTTGATTAGTGTTCTTTAAGTATCAACTCTAGGTAGGTACGTAGGTTTGATTTATACTTGATTTTCTTCATCTTCTCAAAATATATCTTGCTGAAAAATAAAAAGTTCCATGAATAAATAAGTAGGTATGTATGTACCTAGCTAATGAGAGACTGAACTTAAGTAAATGAAGAGAGATGCTGCAGAAAAACAGCTTTCAGAGTTCATGAAACTAGATTAACTACCAGATCAAAATGCGTGACGCAACAGGCAGAAAGTTGCAATTCGTATATTTAAATACCTCTAGAAATGCGCCTAGAGGTATACAAAATACGATTTCATGCTTAAATGTGGCCGTGAGGACTGGTTTTGGACAAAAAAGTGCCTTGAAGATGTAGTTGGTCTGTTTTTTTGACTTGCAATATTTTCCACATTTTCTAACGAATTCTGATGAAATAAAGATGTGGGGTACTTACTTTGATGATATGAAAGTCTCCTGTGGCCCAATCCAATTCTCAAATCACCTTTTCTAGTCGATAGAAGACTTAGCGAAAGTTAGCTGTACCTACGGAGACGGCCGCCAAAACATGCTCTAAGTTAGACGAAAGAAACGTCAAAACGGCGATTAGTGATGTGAATTGAATGAGCGAAATCGCATTTTTGGCGTATTCGTTCATTCAATAGCTGGCGGAGAAATTAAAAAAAAAAACCCGCCAAACTGACAAGCAAACCCGCTAACTTAGACGAACTTATCGCGTGTGCACACTCTAGAATAGGTACCATGCCGGCTGTATGAGTCTACCTGTGTGCGTGTCCTTTCGCGAGTATGTAGTTGTAGTTGTAATGTAATTTATCTGTTTCCCCAAATGTTTTCGTAGTTCAGCTGCCATTTCTAAAAAATCTTGTTTTTTTTCTGACATTCCAATCATTATTGATGTTCCCAAGGTACTTAGACTCCAATAGACAGTGTAATAATGTAAGTAAATAACAGCTGAAAGTAACCATTTTTCGGCGGAAAAACGCATCGCTCTAATTTCTTTCAGGCGATTTTTTTTATTATAAAAACTATTTGCAAACTTCCGTATTGGTCATCTACTGATATAAACCAAGTTGCAGCAAAATCCAGCCTGTAGTTTAGAAATTAAACCTGAACTACGTTTGTATGGGAAAATGGTGCTTTAGCGCCCTCTTAACAAAAAAAATTGGTAGCTATAATATTATAAGCGAAGCTAACTGCTGCAATATTGCGGCAATCCGGGGCATGTATGACATGGACACAAATCTAAGCTTTATTAAGACCCTAAAAAGCTTACGAATACGGGGTTGAGAATTAAACGAAAATACACTGCAAGCCAAATAGGTTTACAGCCCTGTGTTTCGTTGGAAAATATTAGCATGAATTTATACACTCACAGGCAGTTCTGAGCCACATTTATTATCCCCAGGGTCTTGTTCCGTTCCGCCATACTGCTTTTGTGTGATGGGTTTTTTGTCATCAAATATGTTTTAAACATTAGGTTCATTTAAAGATATTACTTATTATATGGTTGAAAAATTCGCCCAAAATTCCAAACACATTTTTAAAAGGTCCTATGCCGACAAGGTGGCGGGTTCAGGTCATCACCCGAGCGATTTTTTTACCTTAAAATAAAATCCCTAATTTTTTCTCTGGCACGGCTTTAGACAAACAAAATTTTAAAAGGGCAATTTGGGCATCAGTATTTTTGATCGAGCAGGCTCATTGCTTATTTTCAGAACATGCCTCAATTCGGAAGGCAAAGTTTTTTGTTCGAAAGTCCGTTATTGGCTTAATCTTATCATTAGACAATAATGAGAAACTAATTTCAATATTTTTTATTTTGGTTCAGTAGTTTGGATTTTACAATGTTTCAAAGATACGGTTTTATGACCTTCACGCGACGGTCTGCATACTGTTGGCGGTCATAGGAACAAAACATTTTAGCGCATAAAAACAAAACTACTGGACCAAAATAAAAAATATTGAAATTAGTTTCTCAATAATGTCTAAAGATAAGATTAAGCCAATAACGGACTTTCGAACAAAAAACTTTGCCTTCCGAATTGGTAAACCTCATTAAAATAAGTGAATAAATATCGTTGTCACAGTGCCTGGGGCAACCGGCGTTTTACAATATTTTTTAGAAAGAAAACACATTTAAAATTATCTGGAAAGCGGCGAACCACAATAATGTAATTTTCATTCTCATTACGTCGTAATTCCAGATGAAGTTTAGTGATTTGATTTCTTATTTCTAACGCTGTAGAGAGCAAGACAACTCTACACAAAGGAAACATTGTAGACTATCTAACTACATCTACGTATAATAAACAAAATATGAAAGTGAATTTCTTTACGTTTCGGTCACGATGATGGATGAGGAAGCGGGTCTAACCCGTTTTCCCGCCGGGTGCAAAATGGAACAACAAACAGAATAGCTTATTTTGCAACAAAACAAGATGAATGGGATCCCATCATAATTTTTTGTGCAAAATGAACAGAGCGAAAAATTTACATTTGCGCTTTTATGAGTACCGTCCGAGATACCGATAAACGATTAAATGTAATAGCGTGATAAATGTAAAAACATTTAAAAAAATGTACGTTTGTAGATGCCTTTTTAATCTATTCTATATCAATAGTGTATCTCTGGAAGCTGTACAAATAATCTAACATGAATGTATTTTAGCTAGATGTTAGATTATTTGTATACAACTAGGTATACCAATTCAGAAAAAACATCAGATTTCCACTTACAGAAAATCCAGGAACGGTTTCACAGTGTAACCCATAGTAAAACATTTTAGATAACAGGTTTCTTAAGGTGGTATTCTAGAACCCTTGTTAAACTCAGTTCAAACTAGAACGCTACTTAAACTCTGTTTAAACACAGTTCAAACTAGAACGCTCCTTGAACTCTGTTTAAACTCAGTTTAAGTAGAGTTTAGTAGTGTCGACTGTGGATAAAACAGTGCATGTTTTGATTTGAATATCCCTCCCTTCATATCAAAACATGCACTGTTTTATCGACAGTCTGAACTCTGTTTAAACTGAGTTTAAGTAGCGTTCTAGAATACCACCCTTAGAATCTTAGATGGATAGCTAACTCTTTATTCTACACGAAAAAAAAAAGCCACGCACGATACATATTGGCCTCTCCGCGCTGATGATCCGCGTGACAGTAAAACCAGCCTTAGGTTTTTATATATAAACTAATCCGTCGGTCTTAACGGTAAGAGCGATCTCTACCAGAAAACGTTTCTTCACAATTTATTTCCCATCGCCTCCTTTGTCTTACCATTTTATTTTTTCTAATTCATAGCGACATTTCTTTTCATACCCACGCCATTGTCTCAAGACGGAAAGGCTTGGCTTCGCGTTCTTGGAACAAGCGCGTTCGTAGCCCCCTGCTGTGCTTTGATTACGAATTTTGCAATTAGCAAGCAAAAAACAGTGGAAAACTGGAGTTTTTCCTCGTATAAAATTAAGTTATAAGTATGACTACAATCAGGAACTGAAGGAGACTTTAACAGGTGTATTTGAATAAAAAGCTTCGTAAATTAAATGACCGATGTAATCGTCTCAAAGGCAAGAGCAAGAAGAGAATGACAGACACAAAATTAAACCTATAACATGCAATAGAGCAAAAGCTCCATCCGCGTGACATTGCTAAGAGCATTTCGGCAAACTTTCTATACTTAGAGCTAATTTAGAGTAGGTATCTTCAATCTTCAACAGGAACCATAAGCATGGGAGCACAATCGTCACGATAGAAGTTTTATCCCGCTATCGGGTAGCGCTTTACGCAGTGAAATGAATGATATATAGATGGGGCGCTAGCCGATAGTATAAATAAAATAAATATAATTAATTAAACTAAGAAACCTATTGTAGTATATAAGTTCTTTTTACTAACAACCTGTTTTGATTTTATTGTGTATAGATTTACTAACAAACTATGGATCTCAAGTTATCAGAAATAAATTATTATTATTATAGTGGCATAAAACTTAAGGGTATACGATAGCAAGGTGGCGGAAAATTCAAAATTTTCACAGACTTTTACATTTTGTAGCTAAACTGAACTATTTTTGTTCAGCGATTTTTCGTTCGCGAGAATAAAACCGTATTCTTTTCATTATTGTAAACAACAGAGCAACATTAATTCAGCCGATTATGTGTTCTGGTCTACGAAGCAGGGGGACTGCCCAAAAAACTTGTCGTAGACCAGAACACATAATCGGCTGAATTATTGTTGTTCTGTTGTTTACAATAATGAAAAGAATACGGTTTTATTCTCGCGAACGAAAAATCGCTGAACAAAAATAGCTCAGTTTAGATACAAAATGTAAAAAACTGTGAAAATTTTGAATTTCCCGCCACACTAATATCTTCCAGCCTTAAGTTGTGCTCGCGAACGTGACGTTTTGTATTGACCTGACGTTTTTCTTTGTCCGCGCCCCGTCTCTTCTATGTGTCTTGCGTCGCGTCGCATTTTGTCTATACATTTTGCATGACAGTGACATGACAGTGACGTGGCGTCCACGCCGCGTTTTGTCCCATGTCTCTTATGTGTGTCAGCTAGGGGAGCACAATGTCACGATAAAAGTTTTATCCCATTATCGGCTATCGCCATCTTGCTTTATTTCACCGCGTGAAGCGAGACGCCGCTACCCGATAGTGGGATAAAACTTTTATCTCGAAGTTGTGCTTCCGCAGCTGGGCCCTACAACCAACATTGTACCCGACACTATTGACTATGCCAAGAAAGGTACCTAACCACAGATGGGCTTTGGGAAGGGCAAACTTAACAGGTAACTGTTTTTTGACGTTTTGCAATTGATGGCGCGATCATTCCAAGGCACGTAATCAGGCGCCATGTCTGACAAAGTCGAGGCATTTGTTAGTTTTCAGACTTTCATAAGTCCTCTTGAACCTTTGTTACGGCCACAAATGTGCCAGCTCTAGCGTTGCACTTCAATTGATTTTTAGGTCCTTTATTTTATTGCTGTTACACATAGAACGGTTTTACAGCTGGTTGTAAAGTCTTCGAATTTAGTCATCAACTTATCACCTGCTTAAGAGGCCCCTTCAGGACCGTGGGAACTAGGCGATGGCCAAGCGAGTGAAACACTCTTTTCTATTGCTATTTAACCCAGAGCGAGACGGGGCGCGGGAAAAGTGAGAGGCAATGCGGCTGTATGAGTCTACGTGTGTTCGTGTCCTTTCGCGAGTATGTAGTTGTAGTCATAACGTAATAGATCTATTTTCCAAATTTTTTCGTAGTTCAGCTGCCATTTCTACATTTTGTTAGCTATTTCAAAAATCTTTTTTTTTTCTGACAAGTACAATACATTATTGATGTTCCCAAGGTAGTTAGACTCCAATAGACAGTGTAATAATGTAAGTAAATAACAGCTGAAAGTAACCCCCTTTTCGGTGCGAAAAACGCATCGCTCTAATTTCTTTCAGGCTATTTCTTTTATTATAAAAACTATTTGCAAGCACACATACTACAAAGTTATGCGTGATTTTAAGCATTCAAACATTTTGCTCTAAACGGAGATACCTAGTTAGTACCGGTCATAGCGACGGATTCTTTAGTGGTCCATGGTCCCATCCGGCAGAAGATCTGAAACTTGGCATGAATGTAGCTTTAATATGTATGCTTTGAATTAGAAGTAGAAACACCTTTCCATTACATTAATAAAATTGTTTCCCTCCTTTTCCCCCCTTTTTCTGTCAATCATCGAGGCTTTTTGTATATTTACCTCACTATCATAATTATGGTGGCGGTCTTTGAACAACCTGTATAGTGGCAAAGTGTCACGTTACAGGGGTTACCGGTTGGTAACGCCCTGTGACGGAAGCTAATTTTAGAGAAGAAATAAGTAAAAGTAAAGGAAAGAAAGAAGTTAAGAGGTGGGTTATTTATTTGACAGCGTTACTTATAACTTAGAATTAGGACCTAGATGACTAAATAAAAGTAAGAAAGCCTATCTGAAACTCGGTTTGGAGAATTTGGAACTCTTCAGGCGTCTTCGGTTCTTCGGAGCTTAGCGGACGCCGGTCGAGGTGAAACGGTTTCCGGTTTCCGATTCCGTGAACGAGGCCTTTCCAGGCCGGACTGCCGCTTGAAGATGAGGACGGTGTTGGTCGAGCGAGGGCTTCAAGGCTGGCCCGTCGCTATGAAGTCTTGTATTTAAGGTTGGTAGAGCGGGGGCTTTCCAGGCTAGCCCGCCGCTTGAAGTCGAGGATGAAGCTTTGAGGATGACGAGGTCTTCAGTTTTAGATCTTCAGTGATATAGATCTTCAATTCTTCAGATTTTTCGCGGTATTTTCTCAGAATTTCCCGGGCCTGCCTGGCCCGGGAATCTGGCCTATATTTCTCTTTCGGCTGTGGTGCCGAAGAGAAGACTGACCCTTGTAGTTGTTGGATCGATAAGGAAACCTCGTAGGAACGATTTTGTTCTTTTTGTAGATTTTGAATTCAAAAATCTTGCCTCTTTATCTTTTTGTTGATCGCCTTGTCGAAATAAGTGCTCCAAGTAGTTTATGATCTCCTTCGACCGGCTCCATAAAGGTTTTTATGACATAAATTAAGAAAAGTAGCCTATGGTTGACAGAATTTGAATACAATTTCAAAATAAGGAGTAATTCCAAACAATGTGTCAAAAACGTCAGTATTTTTTCGAGACCACAAAATATCAAAGAATTTTATATTTTGTGTCTCAAACATTAGTAAATCACTATAGTTTAGTGCTATAACAATAGTTTTGATGAAGTGAAGTGGCCGTAGATGCATGAGGATACATAAAAGTATATAAAAGTGCGTGTGAAGGTGAAAATGCAAAGGTGAATGTGATGCCCGTGATTTGAGGATTGCAGTGTTATCCTAAGAACTGGAGCTTCAACTGTGCAACGGTGAGTTTCGTAGCATCACATGTAGTTATTTACATCGAACACATACAAGGGTAGGGTGAACCCTACAATACCCCAAAAACCCCCAAAAAAAATTGTTTTTCCTAAGGAAAATAATTTTTTGGTAAAAATTTTGGTTTAAGAAAATATGTACAAGAAAACTCGTCTTAATTCAGTATTTAGAAGACAGTTTCTATTAAGTGACCGTCTCTACACACGTACGCTAACCTAACACTATTCTATCTTTCATTCATCACACAATCATCGGTAGGGGTAAGGTTCACATTCTATGACACAAACTCCAGAGAAGGCACCATTGAGTCACACTCTCCTGACGTAGGCTTTACAAGAGTCGTCACCCGCTCGTTTAATGAAAACCCAGACTATTTACACTAACAGGGGCTTGTTTAAAGAGTTGTCAACCGCTCCGTAAGGAAAACACTAAGGTGTTTAGAAGAAGAACCTCTAAAGTAACTTCCTAGTGGGTCAAGGTAGCACTAGGGAGTTAAAGAATATCTACTTAGTAGTTAGTGATTTCCTAGTGAGTCAAGGGAGCACTAGGGAGTTCAGTTTAAGAAGAACTAGTCACTTGCTAGTGAGTTGAGAGAACACTAGCGAGTGTAGTTGGTTGAGGGCCAACCACAAAATAAGATTAAGTTAAAAGGGGTCTTTAGCTGGCTGAAGAGCCGACCTAAAGGATAAGGTGAAATATTTACAACTATTTACAAAAGGTCAATATAACAAAGAGAACGTTATATTTTAAAGTCTTTGACATGCCAGCGACTTCTTGTTCCGCTTGGGTCTTCTAGTATATACACTAAGGGCGATAATTTTTGAATTACCTTACATTTTATATATCTAGGGGCAAGTTTAGCACTAAAGTATGTGCCAGCATTGCTAAGTACGTAATTCTTTCGCCAGACTAAGTCGCCGACGTTAAATTCTTTAAAGGAATGCCTTAAGTCGTAACGTGCTGCATTTTTTGTATGAGCCACGTGGAGAGCAACTTGAACTTTATCGAATATTGAAGAGAGTAATCCGATATTGTTCGCATAGATATCTCTTGGCAAAAAGGTGAATTCGTTGACATCGTAACCCTGAGAAAAGATTGTACCAGAAGTAATAGGTTCACGACCAAAAACTAGGAATGAAGGGGTAAAACCTGTCACCGCATTTACAGAATTATTCAAGGCAGCCTGTATAATCGGAAGATGGATATCCCATGTTCTATGGTCATCGCCAACGAGGGAAGCTAGGGCGGTAATAATTGTTTTATTATACGTTTCAGTAGGATTAACTTGTGGACAATAATGGGGATTGAAGTTAGCAAATGGAATCTCGTACTTCCTAATCAGGTTGTGAAATTCTCGTGATTGGAATTGAGATCCATTGTCCATTATAATAGTTTGTGGTACACCATGTACAAGAAAGACAAAGTTTTCTAAGGAGAAGATGATATTTGAAGCCGTAGCTCGTTTTATAGGAAAAATTAGAGAGTATTTCGTGAAGCAGCAATTCACCACCAGGATGTGTTGATTGCGTTTTCTAGTCATCGGTAAGGGACCGATTAGATCAAGAGATATGCATTGAAAAGGTCTCGAGCAGATCTTTGGTTTGCCCAACGGGCCATACGGGGAATGGTTGGACTGTTTATAAGCTAAACATAATTCGCAACCCGATATAATATTAGATATATCTTTAAACATGCCAGACCAATAATATAACAAGGACAATTTTTTATAAGTTTTAAAGATTCCTAGATGAGGTTCTGATGTTGAGCTATGATGACTTCTAATAAGTGTTTCTCTTTCAGATGGTGGAGGTACTTCTTTCCAAATAAAGTCGTCTGTAAGAGATAGGGGACTATAAGTGCACCGAAGTAATTTGTTGTCTCTAAGAGTATAGTTTGGGTAACTGTCTGGATTGTCACGACAACCTTCTAGTAGTTTATTATAGTGGTCTTCAGGAGAAGAGGGAAGGTTGTTCTGAGCAATTGGAGCAACCATTTGAAGAGCAGCAGTAGCGTTATTAGGACGTGAGAGTAAATCTGGAACAACGTTATCTTTACCACGTTTATGTTTCAGATCAATGTTAAAGGCTGAGAGACGAAGTGCCCATCTAGCTAGCCTGCCAGAAGGGTTGGATAGATTGAGAAACCATTTCAAGGCGGCATGGTCAGTGAAGACGGTAAATTGTTTGCCGTTATCTAAGTAACAACGCCAATGTTCAAGAGCAGTAATTACAGCAAGAGTCTCTCTTTCTGTAGTAGAATAATTTTGTTCTTGCTTGTTGAGGGATTTGCTCATGTAGGCAATGACAACTTCTTTCTCGTTCTGGATCTGCGTGAGCATGGCTCCAATTCCATGGTTCGAGGCGTCGCAGTGAACGGCAAAAGGAAGTTCGAAGTCAGGACAGGCAAGAACTGGAGTAGTCACTAACAATTCTTTAAGTTTTAGGAAGGCGGTGTTGGCTTCAGGAGTCCAAACGAATTTTGGAGCATTCTTCCCAGTTGAAGATAATTTATTGAGAGGAGCAGCTAAGGTGCTGAAGTTGGGAATGAATCGTCTGAACCAGCTACAAGTACCATGAAATCTTCGGACTTCTTTTTTGCTAGTAGGGGTTGGAAATTCGAGGATAGCGCGGATTTTATCAGGGTCAGCACGTAAACCGTGTTCGTCAACCACGTAACCAAGATATTTAAGTTCCTTTTTGAAAAATTGGCTTTTTTCAAAATTTATAGTTAGTTTAGCTTTAGCTAGTTTCTCGAGGACTTTAAGTAAGAGAGAAATATGTTCGTCAAAAGTTGGACTCACGATGATAATATCATCGAGATAACAAAATACCTTATAGTCAAACTCAGGGGTAAATAAGGTATCCATGAGTCTTTGTTGGGTAGCAGGAGCGTTAGTCAGACCAAATGGCATAACGACGAATCTATACATTCCTCTCCCAGGTACATAAAACGCTGTTTTATCTCTATCAGGGGCATTTAAGGGGACTTCCCAGAAAGCTTTAGCAATGTCAATACTGGAAAGGTATTTGGCATTTTTAAGGTGGTCTAAGATTTCATTCATAAAAGGGAGACTATAGGCATCACGACGAGTGACAGCGTTAAGTTTTCTGCTATCGACACAGAAGCGCCATTCACCATTTTTCTTTGGAGTGATAAGGACAGGAGAGAGCCAAGGGCTTTCGCATTTTTCAATGACCTTCCATCTAATCATCTTATCGACCTCATCAATAAGTGCCTTTTGTTTTTCAGGTGAGAGCCTGTAGCAGCGCTGCTTGATAGGAAGAGTATCACCAGTGTCGATTTTATGACAAATTAAATGAGTACGACCAAGTTCGCCTTTTTCTTCAAAAGAAATAGATTTAAATCGAGTAATAATGTCATCCTGTAACCCACAGCGCTACAAGAGACCTAAAATAATATAAATAAATAGATATTTCGTGATCGCGGCCCCACATAAATAATGTAACTAAATAGAAATAATGTAACTAACTAATCCGAGAATTTAAAATTAATTATTATGGCCTTTGACATGATCGTTCTAGTGGTAGGACCTACATTATGAACCTGAATTAACCAAGACTCTTACTAGGGAAAGTATGTAATCTCTTGGAAAGCTGGCTATAGTGATAACAAACCTATCAGTGAAAATAATAGAATATTGAAGTGATTAGTTGTAAGAATAGTAATAGTGATTTGCCAAACGTAAGTAATTAAAAGAATAAACCTACCCTGCCTTCTTTATTTCTAGTTTTAATTGCCTTAATGGTCAGAATTATAATGCTTAGCTAAAGGAAGCTTTTAGATAGATTAAAGTGAATTTATAATGCATAATTTAACAAATATTAGTGCGATGCTTACTAGGACAATAACGTAGGTATGTATGCCGCAAAGTTAAAAGTACCCTACTCATTCAGTGTAAAAGATAGTAAAGGAAATTAATTAGCTAAATTAAAGTATTTTGCCTTCTTTTACTACTAGATTGAAACTCATTATCAACTTCTTAGTAGTTAAATTATACTGAGACTTCATTTAAATACTGTGAACTTTACTCAGACATTTTTCCATTGAAATAAAAGATAAATATTAGAAATTCGATAAAGTGAATTAATTGTATGCTAAAAATCATACAAACATTTTTGTTTGTTGGTAAAAGGACAGCTCCGACCCGCTGAACCTAGTAAACCTCACCTCTTGTGGAATTGGGTTTCCCTCCAACTTTTTTTCTCTAAAATAATTTTATTACATTTAACTTTACTTTATTCATTTAAATAATTTATGAGTACCACTGGTTCGTAAAGCACTTATCATGAAGAAAAGAACCAGCAAGAAACTTCACATGTGTGCTTCAAGATTTTATAATATAACAAAGTTATGTCGTCTCTTTTGGACATAAATTGTTATTGATTTCTTCTTTAAAATTTACATTTAATATTGAGTAAATTCTATGTTCATTTGCACTTCATTCTTGTGCTGAACAAGAAATATTAGTAAGTATTTATTTTGCTTAAGTTTCAAATCCAATAATAAAATACAGGCAAGGTCTCTGCAAAATTTTCATTATTATAATATGAATATTTATTTTACTTTATTTTGTGAATGAATAGACTTTCTTTATCTATCATTTCACAATGCAAGAATTTACAACTTGAGAAGCAAATTATTATTCCATAAATTTTAGAATAAAAAGGTTTTAATTTCAATAAAAATATACCCTTAGGTAAATTCAAAAAGGCAATAGAACTAATTCTTCACTAAATAGCTCTGATCCTAACAGATAATTCCATTTATTTGGAAAAGTAGTTTTTAGATTTCTACCTTCAAATATTTCCCATTAGATTTTTCTAAAAGGTTCACAGCTCAAACTCCTTGCTAGGCAGTTCGGATGCGAAGATGAATATTTATTTATAATGGTTATGAAAATGTTTTATAACACTTTATAATTTTATAATATCAGGTTAGTCTCTTTTTATTAGACTGAACAGAACTCTATTTATTGAGTTTAATTATAAATTGGTATAATTTTATTTCCTACCATCATCGTGCTGAATATTCATAAGGTAAGTTATCTTAAGGTTTGGATCGAATGTTACACCAAATTTCATCCCGTGAAACGGAGACACTGAATCATATCAAAAACAATCCTTGTTTGCTAGACAATTTCACCCACATGGTATGAAGATTGACTAAGGTACTGCTTTGCTTGACCTCGGATAATTTTCAATACAAAACACTGACCCATTCCCCAAGCTAAAACTGATGCAAAATTCAATAAAGAAGTTATTTGGAAGGTTAAATTGCCTAACTAAGTTATTGACTCCCAATAAAACGCGATCCCTAGCCTAATGTGTCTATTGCCCAGCCTATCCCACTAACCCCGCAATTTCTACTGTGTTGAAGCAAGCTAGAAGCCTTCAGCTTCACATTTACTTTAAATGTGTAGTGTGTGATGTCAAATCTTCGATTGTGCAATGAAGATTTGCTAGCAGAGTGAAATTAAGAGAAAGCGCTGTGGGTTCGCAGCTAGGTGTGTACCTAAGTGTGTCCCTATAACCCAAAAGTGTCAAGTTCGAGCAATAGGATTGGGATCACGCCATGAACTTGACAATTTCCCTATATGTTTGTGTATAGATAAATATATAAATAAGGCTGCGACGCAAGGGTGTATCCAGAGTTTTGTCAAATAAGCGCTCGCTCTAAATAAACCAATGCCCGAGTAGCTAGCAACTCGTAATAATAAAAAACGAGGAGACAGCGGCTACACACTATTCTCTAACAAAGAACCATGTCTCTGTTATTGCCTCACTAGTGAATCTAACAAAACTTTAAAATATAATTGATTGTTCTTTGCGTAAAATAAAACAAAGTCACTTCCATAATATTCCTGCATCTCCAAGGCACACCTTAGCATGACACAAGAATACTATTTCAGCAACACTCAACTAAGTTAAATTACAAAAGCACGAACTTCAAAAACAATCAATTATTTCGACCGCGATAACTAATTGCCTCTGCGCAGATAGAAATCCCTTCGCTATGCCTCCGCAATTCATAGAACCACGAAAACACCACGTTAGAATCTCTCCGAGCTAATCGCTATAATCAAATTACCAAATATAATCAAGCAGAGGCTTCCCAAGAAATCTGTCGCCAGGGAATCAACCACAAGATCAAAAATGTCGTACTAACCCAAGGGGTACCTTGGCTCTTAGTCTGACACACTTTGGCAACTCAAAAATGCAACCAGCAAGGTTCAAGCGAACAACAAGACTCTCAGTTATTTGAAATAATCACCAAAGTTAAATTCACTAGGAAAATCCGACGAATAATAATCAGCTCCCGCTACCGCGCTGGACGTTTTATACCCCCTTCTCCCATGCTCCAAAAATTCCCTATGAAAAACTACTACTTCAGTTCGAAGAAGAAAATAAAGATAGTCCTATACTAATTATTACATAGGTGTGAAAGAGTGAGAGAAAATGACGACATTTCCTCCATTAAAATAAAACATAGAACTGAAAGAATGAGCTAGAATATATGAAACATGTCACAAGCGTGAAAGGGTGAGAGATATTCCTCATGAAACAACTTCACTTCACTCTCCAAGGGATCCCTAGGTTTCAATGAAAACCCCGTAAACGTCAACCTGCATGAAGTGCAAGGGATTTCCATGATGGCGGCCCGTCAATACCAAATTTTATTTCCAAAACCCGAAAACTCCATTAACGTATCACTACATTCGAATTTTGAATATGCGATGGCCGTTTGTTAGACAAATCTCGCGCCATTATCTACCTACACTTGGCCTCGGCCTTGATAATATTGCCTTGATAATTCTCAATTAAATGTAAGGAACCCAGTAAAGGAAATTTAGTGGTACTTCGCGTTTTAAACTCAATGAATCCTAGTACTTCGCTTTTTAAACTTAGTAAATTCAAACCATTCCTAATACTGCTGAAGTAGTTCTTCCTCCTTCCGCAAGATGTCGCCTATTGATTAGTTCCCTCTTTGCCCTATAGATGGCGTTATGATTTTCTTATTAATATTTATTTGATTAGTTGAAAATTAACAACGTAGTTCCCAATTTCACAAACAGATGGCGCAATTATTTACATGATTAATTTCTCATTTTATTTATTTATTTGTGAATGTTGGGCGAATCGATTGGAAAATCAATCTGGTTCGTCTCAGCGCCCCCCGAAGATTGTGCAAGTGAAGAACTGAAGCAAACTTCTACCCCAAAGAAATTAAATGACATTCACAAAATATGACTCTATCAAAGTTTATGAACACTTCCCCTTTGCTGTATTCTTTTTGTGTGTGGTGTGTATTTTAAACCAAATAATAGTCAACCACCTCAGAATATGAATAACAGAACAGCTGACGTCTGAATCATGTAAAGCAACTTCTCGCCCAAGATTTACGGAGTCCATTGTTATGAGGGAAGAAAAGGTTGTGAATCTCTTCTCTTTCATAAGGAAAGAAGGTTCTTTCATGGAGCCTCCGTTTTCATCATTGTACTGCGCAGCTCGATAAATGAACTTCCCCCTCTGTAGACCTAGAGACAGTAGCCTCTCCCGACCATCCTTTAAGATTGATAATTTACTATACAAGTTCTTCCGCCCCATATCCCGATATCCATTTAACGAAATCGCATCATAAAATTTGGTGTATGTTAAAGTATGTGAAAGGAGAACCAGCCTGATGTCAAATCTCGGAAAATTAAACTAAAATTCTTCTCCTCCTTCTTTAGCATTGTTATCTCAACAATTCTAAAACCAGAAACTTTTTTATTCCAATAGAAAAGTTTCAAAATAACAACGTGTCCCAAGCAAAATATAAAATTCTTATTAATTATTGACACCAAGAATATTAAATAGTTTGTGATAATTCTCCATTCGCATGACTTAGTGTGGGGAAAATGATTGCCAAATCAAATGGCTGCATGTAGAGTTAGACCTCCATATAAGCCTGCTTTGCATGAGCGTGTCTCTTGAATGACTGATCTACAATCTATGCCCATCTCTTATAGGAAGGTATTTGTAAATGTGTGTGTGTATCAAAGTTTCTATGTTCATAAACTTGGCTTCTTCCCGTATGGAAATCTTTTGATTCAATTAAGCCCTTTTTAACATACATATAATATAATATTAAAATAATAGTCAGTCAAGTCGATAAATAAATTTTAGTCAAGATAATAATCATACATCTCTAGAATCACCATTCACCTTTTCATTCTCTCTCTTTCGTTTCTTCTACGCCACTTATTTGAATCACAAGCCCACGTAAGGAAGAAGCGGTAAACCAAAGTTATACTACAGTAATGTATTCAAATGAATCAGTGTTTTTTTTTTTATAACTGGCTCATTTGTTAAAACAACAAACCCCAAACTGTTATTCCATTTAGTAAAAAGATAATGTAATTCACTTTGCACAAAACTCAGGGAAAACTTTAATAAACTCACTAGGTCTTCCTTTTCTCTAAATATCTATGAATACCAGTTCTTTCTTAAACAAAAAAAATTATCACCTGTCAAAACTCTATTTTATTAAAATCGATTGCAAAGATATCAAAACATAATAGAATTAACTTCAATGGTCCATCACTATCTTAAACTCCAAAATGTTTATCTCCAATAATAATTGACTTAATAAAATAAAATTATTTTTAATAAAATAAGTAATCTTAAATAAATTAACCTTTGCATCTACGCAACGAGGTGATTTATACAATTCAATGGCACAAAAATGTATTTTTCCAATGATCACTTCACTTTCCCAAAGTGAATTGAATAATATGATTCAACAATTAAATTCAACGTTCAATTTCCTAAAATCAGACCCCATACTAGGTACAACCTTCTTACTTGTTATTTTTCTCAACGAGTTTTTAGTAATTTTATTTAGAACTAGCTGACCCGGTGAACTTCGTATTACCTGAAATAGTTTGACTCTCCGCGTCAAAAATGGCGATTCCAATACAAAATGACCAATTTTTATTTCTTCCGTTTTTCAGCTAATCCTTTAACTTTTCCCATATTTCTTTGCTTTTAAACCTACCCTGAACTATGGTGAACTAAACAAAACAGTAAATATGCAAATCGGTCAAGCCGTTTCTTAGTTTTAGCGAGACTAATGCACGGCGAATCATTTTTATATATATAGATAGAATAGAACTCTCTTTATTACACTAAAACACAATATAAGGATAAAGAGTATTAATATTAAAATACAACTGGCGACCCTATTGCTAATAGCAATTTCTTCCAGATAATTTATAGGTTTAAAAATAATAATAAAAACTTTGGTGGTCCATTATATGCTATTTAACCCTATAGATATTGCAAACCGACAACCTTCGGTTTTCGATATAAAAATATTAGTGAATTAGTTAGAAAAATTATAAAATTTTATTTCAGTGGTTCATAATAAAACACCCTGACCCTACAATTTCATCATCATCATCATCAGCCTGCTAGCTCCCACCACTGAGCAAAAGTCTCCCCATGCTCACACCAGCTCTCACGATCCTGCGCCAGGCAATGCAATTGTGCAATTTATACCAATAATATTCCAGTCGTAAATATCGCAATAATAAATAAATAATTTAATATGTCACCGGTCCATTATTTACTACCCGACCCTACTTACTTTCAAAGCTTGGTTTTAATTTCATTCTACCAACACTTTGTAATGAAATAACAACATATAACATGTCCAAACATATCTTCCGAATGAAGTGCAGAACGAATAAAATTCTTAAAGTAATTATTTCCTAGACGATAAATATTTGAATCATAATGATGATGATTATGACAGAAGAGTTAATATTCCTGAAATTACAATACATAACATGTCCCAAACTCATTTCCTTATAAAAAGTTCTTAAATTAATGAATCTCTCAGATGATACATATTATTTGAATCATAATGAAGATGATTATGACAGAATCAACCTAGATTTTGCATAGGTACCTACTTAGCATAATCTGCAGCTGCCCAAAAGCTCGATAAAATAAAATAAATGCTTGCTCAAAACATAGGTACCTACATACATACAAGAATGTATTTTACTCAAATAGCTTTTAGAATCTTTTACCCTAATGACCATACAGATAGACCCAAATAACATTCAATTTCTGTAGTGATTCAACACCGAATTGAATCATTCAATTTCAATTTTATTAAGGTTCTTGAGATTATTGAAATGACGTGTACACGGCTCTAGATCTATAATGTAACACTAATGCAATAATTCCGCGACCCTAAAGCTATCCTATAACTAACATGCAACTTAATCTGTAGAGAATTAATAAATTCTGAATATTATAAAAGTTTATCCACACAAAAGAAAAATAGAAACAAGAAAAAAAAACTATTTTATTTCCCGGGGCTGGTTTCGAACCATCTCCCTTCATATCGTCGGTCCAGTGCGTTATCTACTGCGCCAATTACTTAGCTACCGGTCTACGCGAATTAATCGATTGCATGGCGTCTTCAAATGACGAAACGGAATGGAATGCGACAATCACAAGTTTTAATCGACCTACCTACCTACAGTGAATGGGCATATTGTTTTTGTAACGCTGGAAAAGTGACTATCACAGCTTTTCATAGTATGTAAGAGTTCTCAATAACGTTAGGTACTGAAATAATAAAATACTTTAGGTACTGAAACATTCTATTCCACCCGATAGAAAAGTACAAATGTTTAAGAATAATTTTAATGACTCCGTTTTCGAAAACCGAAAGCCCTTCATCTAGTTCATCGTACCTCCTTACTAATACTAGCCAAAATATAGCACAGCCGGTGCTAAGTTACATCTAAAATCTAGACCGTTGTCTGATAATTCCGCTTTGTCCGTCTAACTACGCTATTATGAAGAAGAAAAGTTTGTACCACGACAGCACATCGACCGTTACATGCTAGCACTCTACTCAGTTACGTTACAAGCTATTTTTACAACAAAAGCGCACACTCTAACGTGCTGTCGTGTGTACGTAATTATGTATGTAAGGAGTAATCTTCGAAACCAGTGATCGGACTTTAAAAACTTCCGCACTAATGGGAAGCTTATCTATCGCTGAGTGCTACATCTAGGCTATTTCTTTTTTTTCGTGATAACGGAAAAACCAAGTCTGCGCGGACAAAGTCGCGGGTAAAAGCTAGCGTGAAAGAAAGTAAATAAGAATCTAGTAACGAGCCTGAATTTGGTTATTTTTACACGATCCTAGATGCTAAAAGATATTACCTACATGTTGAGACAACCCGTTTTCCAAAACTCCCTACGCGCGTCCTGTACACTAATTATTATTGCACTAATTACAGACAAGTAAGTAAGTTTCAGTTGCTAAAATATAGCATGCTAGCTTTAGATTCGTTTGATTAAACAAATAAACAGATATGGAACATGTAAGTATGAATTGTGTTTGATTTATATTCGTATTAACCGACTTAGAATCGAGTAAGTTTACACTGTAGGTAAAATCTAAGCAAAACAAAATAATGAAACTTGAGAAACTGAATTTGAGTTTGACAACTTTGATATTACCCTGCAAACGATTGTGATGCACGCCTAGCATGAGAGAGAGATCTTACCCTGTCAAATTTGACCATCAAGTACCAACATCGAAGCGCCTGATTAACGTAAACTCACTGCTTGGGAAAGTTTGCCAGCACGTTCGTAGCAGGCGCACCGTCTTATCACCGTCATCTAACATTTTCTAGCTTGAAGAACGAGTGAGCGAAGCAAGAGAAGTTCTCCGAGTCTACCCGAACAATCCGGCACCTGTATGTCTGAATGTCTGTATGTTTGTAAGTTTGTTGAACGAGTAAGCTAAGAAGCAAAAGCAAGAGAAGTTCTCCGAGTCTACTGGAACAATCCGGCACCTGTACGTCTGTATGTTTGATGAACGAGCGAGTGAGGCGAAGTGATGGAAGTTATCAGAGTCCGCTGGAACAATCCGGTGTTTGTATGTCTGTATGTTTGTATGCATGATCGTTCGACGATAACTTGAGCAAACTTGGTCCGATCGTCATGAAATTTAGTAAGCGGGCAAAAGAAACCAAAATAATCTCTAAACTCGAACACAAGCCAAATCAGTCGAGGGGTTTCCCAGCTTGGTGTCACAATTTCACGTGTACACTAATGTTCGCTGGCAAGATAATTTAAAATGAGATCTAGCAACCTTTGAGAGAGAAAATACCGCGAAAAGTTAATCTAAAAGTAGGTAGACCAATTTGTTCGAATGAAATCTTTGAATACTTTACACAACGTGGATCTGCAGTCTGCTCCCGACAAAAGAAAAGAAGAAACTTTATGACAAAGAAATTCAAAAGTTCGTGAAAGAGAACATGCGACAACTTTTTGTGATTTCGGAACGCAACCTCACGGAAGTGTCAACCAACCCAAACGTCAAGTTTAACCAAACGACAAACAAAAACAAAATTTATTTTCACGCGATTAACTAGCTTATTCTTCAATAAATTCCTCAATAGTTGTGCCCCGGAACATCCCCTAATCTCCATTCGTCGTTACTACGCACAAATACGTCGGCGGGAACAGCAAACTCGAGACAATAAAGCAACCTGAAATTGGACAATGAGCTACAAACGAAATCTCAACGTGCCTGTTTTTTCACCAACCGCAAGCAAAAGAAAGCTAACATAAGGTAAGAAAGCAAGAAATAGCCCGTACAACTGCACATTCCCACCAGCCGGACAAAGACCTTCTCTTTCTGAGAGTGAGTTCGAGCACAATCACCACTCAAACTGGCGCCTATTGCTTAAAGTATAATCTCCCTTACGCTCAGGTTCTCTCACAATGACTAACGAGTAGCACTGCCACAAAAAATTCACAAACGTAGGTACCTGCAATCCTGAAATAAACCAAAGTTATAGCTACATGCCCGCTGCGGTAACCAAACCTGAGTCTCTCGCCTCCAAGTCCATCGCTCTACCACTAAGCCATCATAGATCAGAACAAAATCGCCCCCCCGAACTTACAAATACGAGAGTCCGCTCGAAAGACTGAAGTCCGCCCCCCCGTCCGTATGAATTTGCTTTTTCTAACTTCTGCATTACTCTCTCTTTCAGAATACCCTCACCAAAAAAGAAAATGCATCTACAATGTTCTCGACAACTTCTACCACAAAAACCGAGACTCCGACAAGATCCAAAGTCCAGTGAAAGAGAAAAATTGAACTTAGCAAGATAAATAGTGCCGCCATGATGAGATGAAGAGAACCTTCAAGAGTCCGCAATACTACTAGAGAAAATAATGTTCGTCTACGCTTCGCAATGAGATGATTCACACAGCGCCCAGTGAGTGACACCCCCACAGATGGATGAAGAGACCACTCAGCGCAGCACTCAGTGCAATGCTTATTATGATAGTAAATTAATTACATGATAGAAAACCCTGCCGTTTCATTTTGTTTCAAAAGCTATTTTCCCCGTGAATTTTTACATTATACTCATAGGTACCTTAGGTAGTCATAGGTAAAATGTAACGAGGCCAAATGTCTCGGAAAGACGTAGTAAACCTGGTAGTGGACCCGAAAAATAAGGTAATTATTTTCCAAAAACATCCCAATAATCTATTGACAATATTGACAGCTCTCACTTATTTATTTTTTTAATCTGTGTCTAGCTAGAACAAAAAAAAAGAAAAGTTTGTCTGTGAATGCCCTGACTTGAGTGAATGATTGAATGAATGCAAATTAACCCTATGAGTGTGTGCATGACATAGACCTACAAAATAAAATAGGGGGCCTATTCTCGTTTCTTACGGTAATCTACCTACAATAAATCCGCAATCTAATCTTAGTTGTTTTATTGTTTCTCAATTTGGCTAAACGTCATTAAATGGAATTATTATTTATAGTTAGTTCATAAAAGTCAATTGTTACTCCTTCACGCCAAAACGGCTGAATAGAAATGGATGAAACTTGAAATAGAGATAGCTTAAAGAAACGGCTGAACCGATATGTATGAAATTTGAAATACACTAAGTTTAAAGAAACGGCTGAACAGATATGGATGAAATTTTAAATACAGTTAGTTTATAGAAACGGCTGAACAGATATGGATGAAATTTGAAATCCAGTTAGTTTATAGAAAAGGCTGAACAGATATGGATGAAATTTGAAATCCAGTTAGTTTATAGAAAAGGCTGAACAGATATGAATGAAATTTGAAATCCAGTTAGGTAGTTAGAGAAACGGCTGAACAGATATGTATGAAATTTGAAAAACAGCTAATTTAAGAAACGGCTTAACAGATATGGATAAAATTTTAAATGAAGTTAATTTAGAGAAACGGCTGAAGAAATATGGATAAAATTCTAAATAAAGTAATTTTTAAGAAACGGCTCAACCAATATGGATGAAATTTTAAATAAAGTTAATTTTAGAGAAACGGCTCAACAAATATGGATGAAATTTTAAATATAGCTAATTTAGAGAAACGGCTCAACAAATATGGATGAAATTTTGAATAGGGACACTAGCTTATCAGTAAAACACACAGTCAATAAACCATCTGTCCTCCACACCAAAGACCAAAGCAAAGAACACACCCTGTTTTTTTTACAGTTCACGCGGACGAAGTCACGGGCAAAAGCTAGTATAATAATAAAAATACAAATGAATAACAACAACTAGCCTACCGATTTTCTCCTCGCAAGCCATATCGCCCACAACAATACATCTACCAATTGCACTCCGGAATCGCCCCTTTTCGCTCAAACAACACAGCGCAGCGCTCTGAACATCGCAGCACACGGCAGCCAGCGCGGCGCCACGGTGTCGCGGTACTCGCGGTGTCGCCCGACGGCCGCCATTTTGTGAAACGCTCGTGCACGACAAGATAATGCAATAAATGAACAAATACAAGGCATCAAAAATCTGCAAATAACTAGATTTTCCCATTTTTCAACCTAGAAGCCCGAATTAACGACCAATATAAACTTCAACACGTCGAGTAACGAAGAAAACATGCTGCAAAACTGCAAATCAAGAGAAACTAATCAAGAATCGAATCAGACATGAAACCCATGGAAATCTATTATCCACGCTAAACAGGTAACTAAATAGAAACAAATACATGGGCTTTCGCCCCCCCATCACGTAAAATCTGCTCGCTAATCGTTTTAAGACTTGACCAACCCAACTAAACTCCCAATTTTGTTTCTTTTCAGAAGAGTCATCTAGCAAATGAAAAACGAAGAATCTGACTTTGCCTACAACCTCGAAGCTCTCGTCTGAAGACAAACAAGACGCTATGTGCAAAAGTGTTAGTGAAATAAGTAACCTAGTGAATTGAAGTCAACTTTCCAAGAAATCACGTACCTCTCACAACCCACACGACAACAAATTGTGTGCTCAAATGGAGCACCACATAAATAAATAGAATAAACAGATCCTACGCCACGGCACCCCATTGTAACCCACAGCGCTACAAGAGACCTAAAATAATATAAATAAATAGATATTTCGTGATCGCGGCCCCACATAAATAATGTAACTAAATAGAAATAATGTAACTAACTAATCCGAGAATTTAAAATTAATTATTATGGCCTTTGACATGATCGTTCTAGTGGTAGGACCTACATTATGAACCTGAATTAACCAAGACTCTTACTAGGGAAAGTATGTAATCTCTTGGAAAGCTGGCTATAGTGATAACAAACCTATCAGTGAAAATAATAGAATATTGAAGTGATTAGTTGTAAGAATAGTAATAGTGATTTGCCAAACGTAAGTAATTAAAAGAATAAACCTACCCTGCCTTCTTTATTTCTAGTTTTAATTGCCTTAATGGTCAGAATTATAATGCTTAGCTAAAGGAAGCTTTTAGATAGATTAAAGTGAATTTATAATGCATAATTTAACAAATATTAGTGCGATGCTTACTAGGACAATAACGTAGGTATGTATGCCGCAAAGTTAAAAGTACCCTACTCATTCAGTGTAAAAGATAGTAAAGGAAATTAATTAGCTAAATTAAAGTATTTTGCCTTCTTTTACTACTAGATTGAAACTCATTATCAACTTCTTAGTAGTTAAATTATACTGAGACTTCATTTAAATACTGTGAACTTTACTCAGACATTTTTCCATTGAAATAAAAGATAAATATTAGAAATTCGATAAAGTGAATTAATTGTATGCTAAAAATCATACAAACATTTTTGTTTGTTGGTAAAAGGACAGCTCCGACCCGCTGAACCTAGTAAACCTCACCTCTTGTGGAATTGGGTTTCCCTCCAACTTTTTTTCTCTAAAATAATTTTATTACATTTAACTTTACTTTATTCATTTAAATAATTTATGAGTACCACTGGTTCGTAAAGCACTTATCATGAAGAAAAGAACCAGCAAGAAACTTCACATGTGTGCTTCAAGATTTTATAATATAACAAAGTTATGTCGTCTCTTTTGGACATAAATTGTTATTGATTTCTTCTTTAAAATTTACATTTAATATTGAGTAAATTCTATGTTCATTTGCACTTCATTCTTGTGCTGAACAAGAAATATTAGTAAGTATTTATTTTGCTTAAGTTTCAAATCCAATAATAAAATACAGGCAAGGTCTCTGCAAAATTTTCATTATTATAATATGAATATTTATTTTACTTTATTTTGTGAATGAATAGACTTTCTTTATCTATCATTTCACAATGCAAGAATTTACAACTTGAGAAGCAAATTATTATTCCATAAATTTTAGAATAAAAAGGTTTTAATTTCAATAAAAATATACCCTTAGGTAAATTCAAAAAGGCAATAGAACTAATTCTTCACTAAATAGCTCTGATCCTAACAGATAATTCCATTTATTTGGAAAAGTAGTTTTTAGATTTCTACCTTCAAATATTTCCCATTAGATTTTTCTAAAAGGTTCACAGCTCAAACTCCTTGCTAGGCAGTTCGGATGCGAAGATGAATATTTATTTATAATGGTTATGAAAATGTTTTATAACACTTTATAATTTTATAATATCAGGTTAGTCTCTTTTTATTAGACTGAACAGAACTCTATTTATTGAGTTTAATTATAAATTGGTATAATTTTATTTCCTACCATCATCGTGCTGAATATTCATAAGGTAAGTTATCTTAAGGTTTGGATCGAATGTTACACCAAATTTCATCCCGTGAAACGGAGACACTGAATCATATCAAAAACAATCCTTGTTTGCTAGACAATTTCACCCACATGGTATGAAGATTGACTAAGGTACTGCTTTGCTTGACCTCGGATAATTTTCAATACAAAACACTGACCCATTCCCCAAGCTAAAACTGATGCAAAATTCAATAAAGAAGTTATTTGGAAGGTTAAATTGCCTAACTAAGTTATTGACTCCCAATAAAACGCGATCCCTAGCCTAATGTGTCTATTGCCCAGCCTATCCCACTAACCCCGCAATTTCTACTGTGTTGAAGCAAGCTAGAAGCCTTCAGCTTCACATTTACTTTAAATGTGTAGTGTGTGATGTCAAATCTTCGATTGTGCAATGAAGATTTGCTAGCAGAGTGAAATTAAGAGAAAGCGCTGTGGGTTCGCAGCTAGGTGTGTACCTAAGTGTGTCCCTATAACCCAAAAGTGTCAAGTTCGAGCAATAGGATTGGGATCACGCCATGAACTTGACAATTTCCCTATATGTTTGTGTATAGATAAATATATAAATAAGGCTGCGACGCAAGGGTGTATCCAGAGTTTTGTCAAATAAGCGCTCGCTCTAAATAAACCAATGCCCGAGTAGCTAGCAACTCGTAATAATAAAAAACGAGGAGACAGCGGCTACACACTATTCTCTAACAAAGAACCATGTCTCTGTTATTGCCTCACTAGTGAATCTAACAAAACTTTAAAATATAATTGATTGTTCTTTGCGTAAAATAAAACAAAGTCACTTCCATAATATTCCTGCATCTCCAAGGCACACCTTAGCATGACACAAGAATACTATTTCAGCAACACTCAACTAAGTTAAATTACAAAAGCACGAACTTCAAAAACAATCAATTATTTCGACCGCGATAACTAATTGCCTCTGCGCAGATAGAAATCCCTTCGCTATGCCTCCGCAATTCATAGAACCACGAAAACACCACGTTAGAATCTCTCCGAGCTAATCGCTATAATCAAATTACCAAATATAATCAAGCAGAGGCTTCCCAAGAAATCTGTCGCCAGGGAATCAACCACAAGATCAAAAATGTCGTACTAACCCAAGGGGTACCTTGGCTCTTAGTCTGACACACTTTGGCAACTCAAAAATGCAACCAGCAAGGTTCAAGCGAACAACAAGACTCTCAGTTATTTGAAATAATCACCAAAGTTAAATTCACTAGGAAAATCCGACGAATAATAATCAGCTCCCGCTACCGCGCTGGACGTTTTATACCCCCTTCTCCCATGCTCCAAAAATTCCCTATGAAAAACTACTACTTCAGTTC
The DNA here is from genome assembly GCA_949319315.1 of Zelleria hepariella. NCBI lineage: Eukaryota > Metazoa > Arthropoda > Insecta > Lepidoptera > Yponomeutidae > Zelleria > Zelleria hepariella. The sequence continues at coordinate 8,125,242 of OX439393.1, forward strand.
GAAGAAGAAAATAAAGATAGTCCTATACTAATTATTACATAGGTGTGAAAGAGTGAGAGAAAATGACGACATTTCCTCCATTAAAATAAAACATAGAACTGAAAGAATGAGCTAGAATATATGAAACATGTCACAAGCGTGAAAGGGTGAGAGATATTCCTCATGAAACAACTTCACTTCACTCTCCAAGGGATCCCTAGGTTTCAATGAAAACCCCGTAAACGTCAACCTGCATGAAGTGCAAGGGATTTCCATGATGGCGGCCCGTCAATACCAAATTTTATTTCCAAAACCCGAAAACTCCATTAACGTATCACTACATTCGAATTTTGAATATGCGATGGCCGTTTGTTAGACAAATCTCGCGCCATTATCTACCTACACTTGGCCTCGGCCTTGATAATATTGCCTTGATAATTCTCAATTAAATGTAAGGAACCCAGTAAAGGAAATTTAGTGGTACTTCGCGTTTTAAACTCAATGAATCCTAGTACTTCGCTTTTTAAACTTAGTAAATTCAAACCATTCCTAATACTGCTGAAGTAGTTCTTCCTCCTTCCGCAAGATGTCGCCTATTGATTAGTTCCCTCTTTGCCCTATAGATGGCGTTATGATTTTCTTATTAATATTTATTTGATTAGTTGAAAATTAACAACGTAGTTCCCAATTTCACAAACAGATGGCGCAATTATTTACATGATTAATTTCTCATTTTATTTATTTATTTGTGAATGTTGGGCGAATCGATTGGAAAATCAATCTGGTTCGTCTCAATCCGCAATGACTTTTTGTTCAGAAGTTAAAAATTCGTAGGGTAGAATTTTCTTTTCAGAAGAAGTAACTACGTTACATTCAAGTTGGTTAGAGAAAGCAGAGTTTAGTAGCTCTGGCACAAGATTAAATTCTTTCCAAAAATCGACACCAAGAATAATTGAGGGGTGTATTTCAGGAAACACATGACCTCTAATGATGTGAGTTTGGTTATTAAAGGTAATAGGTAAGTCGATATAACCTAGCGATTTAACTCTATGGTTATCTGCTGTAGTTACAAAGATAGAGCACGACTTGGATAGGGTGTAGCCCAGTTTTAAGATTTCAAGGTGAGAATTATTACCAAGTATGGTAATTGAACTACCACTATCCAATAATCCGAAGAAGGGAGAACCGTTTAAGAGTATTTTTAAGAAGGGCCTGTTGAAATCTCTTTCCTTCTCGTAGAGAATTGAAGAAGTTTTATAGAGTTGAAAGAAATTTCTAAGGCTAGAGAGCCAATTCTGCCATTCTTCAGGATTAAAGTTGGATGAGATATCTAAGTCGTGCTTAGCTAGTTTTTTGAGTTTTTAAGGTCTTTTTTGCAGTTGGGACAATCTATTATTTTATGCCCACTTAGGCCACACTTGAAGCACACTAGATCACGTGGTTCCGGACATGAGTGGAACGAGTGGTCACTTGTGCGACAGCGGTAGCAATAGTTTGACTTATTTTTATATTGCGTAACACTGTTAACGCGTTTAGGATAGAAGTTCTGTTTAGTTTCAGAATTATGGGCAGATGAGTTAGGAGTTTTTGAACAGGGAGAATAGTTGAATTCTGTCGCTAGAGAGTTGAAAGCGGGTTTCGGATCCTTAAAATTCCTATCCCTGTCTAGGATGCGTTCGTAATCTTGACAAGCCGTGATTAGAGAATCAATGGACGAGATATTTTTTAAAGCAATGAATATTGAGTAGGATGGTCTAATATTTCTAAGTAGGATTTTTAGTTGTTCAGGTTCAGAAAGTTTGTTTTCAAGGCGGGCAAACATTCCGAACATGATAGACACATAGATGATAATAGTTTCTGATTCACCTTGTGTTCGCGAGTTGATCGTGGCTAGTAGCTTGTAGTCATAATCGTACTCGCCAAAATCTTTGATTAGTAATTCGCAAAGTTGATCCCACGTTAGGTTAGGGTACCTAATTTTTTGGAATCTATACCAATGAAGAGCCTTATCAGTGAAGATTTCTGAAGCTTGGTCAAGGAATTTTTCTTTTGGAATTTGCCTAGCAGTTCTAAATTCTTCTAGTTTGGTCAGATACGATTTAGGGCATGAGGTGCCATTGTAAGAGATTTTTTTAAGTTCCTTGATGGAATTTGGTGGAATCGTCGCTGAAGCAGAAGGAGCTGAACTGCAGGTAGGAGTGGGATTTGCCTGAAAAACGAGGGGTGAAGACTCTGCTGACGAGAAGGTTAGAGAATCGAAGCGTTTTTCAAGGTTCGAAAATTTTGCCTGTAGGTTAACGAGTTTTCCTTCGATGGAAGCGTCACAGTCACTAGTATCCATTCTTTCCAAGCGATAGTACATGTGGTGTAAGTAAGTTTCTACTTTTTTCGTAATCAAGGTAGATGACTTAGTTTCGAGCTGTGTTATTTTAGTTTCTATAAAATTCAAAGTTATTTCGGCCTGTTCAAGGTCTTCTTGAATGGGGATAGTCGAGTTGACAATTTCGGTAGATGGAAGCGTTTCCGAGATTGTTTCTATCTGTTTTTTTAAGTTTACAAGGGATTCGGCTGGCGTTTCAAGGCGAATGCGAACCTCATATTCTATCTCAGGTTTATTGAGATAAGAGTATTTGATAGGACGAGACATTTTTAAGAATTATTTACCTGATAGAGGTCTAAGTAAATAGCTAAGAGAGTAGATGAGATGAGATGAGGTTAATGAGATGATTTACACTAAGCCGAAAAGTTCCGAAAGGTTCAGCCAAAAGTTCAAAGTTTACTCACACAAGAGAGGGTGTGGTTTTAGAATTTTGGGAAGACTATAGTCTAATAATTTTGGGAAGACTACAATAATAACCCTGTCAAACAAAACCAGTTGGGCGCCAAAACTGTCACGTTACAGGGGTTACCGGTTGGTAACGCCCTGTGACGGAAGCTAATTTTAGAGAAGAAATAAGTAAAAGTAAAGGAAAGAAAGAAGTTAAGAGGTGGGTTATTTATTTGACAGCGTTACTTATAACTTAGAATTAGGACCTAGATGACTAAATAAAAGTAAGAAAGCCTATCTGAAACTCGGTTTGGAGAATTTGGAACTCTTCAGGCGTCTTCGGTTCTTCGGAGCTTAGCGGACGCCGGTCGAGGTGAAACGGTTTCCGGTTTCCGATTCCGTGAACGAGGCCTTTCCAGGCCGGACTGCCGCTTGAAGATGAGGACGGTGTTGGTCGAGCGAGGGCTTCAAGGCTGGCCCGTCGCTATGAAGTCTTGTAGTTAAGGTTGGTAGAGCGGGGGCTTTCCAGGCTAGCCCGCCGCTTGAAGTCGAGGATGAAGCTTTGAGGATGACGAGGTCTTCAGTTTTAGATCTTCAGTGATATAGATCTTCAATTCTTCAGATTTTTCGCGGTATTTTCTCAGAATTTCCCGGGCCTGCCTGGCCCGGGAATCTGGCCTATATTTCTCTTTCGGCTGTGGTGCCGAAGAGAAGACTGACCCTTGTAGTTGTTGGATCGATAAGGAAACCTCGTAGGAACGATTTTGTTCTTTTTGTAGATTTTGAATTCAAAAATCTTGCCTCTTTATCTTTTTGTTGATCGCCTTGTCGAAATAAGTGCTCCAAGTAGTTTATGATCTCCTTCGACCGGCTCCATAAAGGTTTTTATGACATAAATTAAGAAAAGTAGCCTATGGTTGACAGAATTTGAATACAATTTCAAAATAAGGAGTAATTCCAAACAATGTGTCAAAAACGTCAGTATTTTTTCGAGACCACAAAATATCAAAGAATTTTATATTTTGTGTCTCAAACATTAGTAAATCACTATAGTTTAGTGCTATAACAATAGTTTTGATGAAGTGAAGTGGCCGTAGATGCATGAGGATACATAAAAGTATATAAAAGTGCGTGTGAAGGTGAAAATGCAAAGGTGAATGTGATGCCCGTGATTTGAGGATTGCAGTGTTATCCTAAGAACTGGAGCTTCAACTGTGCAACGGTGAGTTTCGTAGCATCACATGTAGTTATTTACATCTATAAAATAATACGCTCTTTGTATTTGTTATAAAGAATAATATAATAACTGAGACTTCACACCAGATTCTACATCAAATCAAAGATGGCTGCCTTCCCTTGTTCCCTTCTACTACATACATTTTAGCTGCTTTTTATCTCCATTTGCGGACCGATAGCGCCATCTGTCGGATTAAAGAAAACTAAACTACCAGTTGCAAATGACCGGTAAAGATATCTCGGTACCCAGACTGCGACAGGCTCCGCACGATGGCGCTAGTGGTAGTCAGTTAAACAACTTTTTGTAGCATAAAACCATACAAAACAGTGATCAGCAAGTCAGTATAGCTACTTTTTAAATAAAAACCTTACATTCGTCCATCCTGACGCGTGTAATGTCCTCATACACGCCAAAACCTTACATTAGGCCTGAGGTAAAGCAACTGTAACTTTACTTTGTAAGTAAGTGTCTAAATTTACTGTAAGTACATAAGTGAACTTGTTTTGTCTAACTTCATGAAAATATTCTGTTTCAGGTTTATACTACAAAAAGTTTTCATCTAATCTCCTCGCCGCAGCCTATATCGCCGCAGTATCCGTAGGTCATCTCGCTGCAAGTGTCCGTAGCTCGTCTCGTCGCAGTATCCTCAGCTCATCTCGCCGCAGTATTCTCAGCTCGTCTCGCCGTAGTGTCCGCAGCTCGTCTCGTCGCAGTATCCTCAGCTCATCTCGTCGCAGTACCCTCAGCTCATCTCGTCGCAGTATCCTCAGCTCATCTCGTCGCAGTACCCTCAGCTCATCTCGTCGCAGTATCCTCAGCTCATCTCGTCGCAGTACCCTCAGCTCATCTCGTCGCAGTATCCTCAGCTTATCTTGTCGCAGTACCCTCAGCTCATCTCGTCACAGTATCCTCAGCTCATCTCGTCGCAGTACCCTCAGCTCATCTCGTCACAGTATCCTCAGCTCATCTCGTCGCAGTACCCTCAGCTCATCTCGTCGCAGTATCCTCAGCTCATCTCGTCGCAGTACCCTCAGCTCATCTCGTCGCAGTATCCTCAGCTCATCTCGTCGCAGTACCCTCAGCTCATCTCGTCGCAGTATCCTCAGCTTATCTTGTCGCAGTACCCTCAGCTCATCTCGTCGCAGTATCCTCAGCTCATCTCGTCGCAGTACCCTCAGCTCATCTCGTCACAGTATCCTCAGCTCATCTCGTCGCAGTACCCTCAGCTCATCTCGTCGCAGTATCCTCAGCTCATCTCGTCGCAGTACCCTCAGCTCATCTCGTCGCAGTATCCTCAGCTCATCTCGTCGCAGTACCCTCAGCTCATCTCGTCACAGTATCCTCAGCTCATCTCGTCGCAGTACCCTCAGCTCATCTCGTCGCAGTATCCTCAGCTCATCTCGTCGCAGTACCCTCAGCTCATCTTGCCGCAGAGTCCGCAGCTCGTTTTGCCGCAGTATCCGCAGCCCGTTTTGCCGCAATATCCGCAGCCCGTCTTGCCGCAGAAACCGCAGTCCGTCTTGCCGCAGAATCCGCAGCTCGTTTTGCCGCAGTATCCGCAGCCCGTCTTGCCGCAGAATCCGCAGCTCGTCTTGCCGCAGAAACCGCAGCCCGTCTTGCCGCAGAAACCGCAGCCCGTCTTGCCGCAGAATCCGCAGCTCGTTTTGCCGCAGAATCCGCAGCTCATTTTGCCGCAGTATCCGCAGCCCGTCTTGCCGCAGAATCCGCAGCTCGTCTTGCCGCAGTATCCGCAGCCCGTCTTGCCACAGAATCCGCAGCCCGTCTTGCTGCAGAATCCGCAGCCGTCTTGCCGCAGTATCCGCAGCCCATCTTGCCGCATAATCGGCAGCTCGTCTTGCCGCAGTATCCGCAGCCCGTCTAGCTACAGAATCTGCAGCCGTCTTGCCGCAGAATCCGCAGATCGTCTTGCCGCAGAATCCGCAGCTCGTCTTGCCGCAGAATCCGCGGCTCGTCTTGCCGCAGAATCCGCAGCTTGTCTTGCCGCAGAATCCGCAGTCCATCTGTAGAACAAAAACTGAGGCAGTATCTACGAATTTCCTTTTACAATTTAAACACTGAATTTATCAATATCACGTAATGTATTTTGCCCTTGTTATTATTATTTTCCTACTACTTATACTGCTTCATTATTTTCCTACTACTTATACTCTTCATAGTAGGTATATCTGAGTGACATATCAATTGAAATTCACTATGTACAACACTCGCTAACCTAATACCGCTAGATGTGTAGGTATTCAGGGCAGCATTTTGTTCGCTCTTAACACTAACTACTTTTTCTCTATATCAGAACAATTTAACTTCCCCGACAGACTTTGTCCTATATGGATGTTGACTGTATCAGCAATAAATTTAAACAAAATGCTTTATCAACAAATATCTCCCCACAGTCGGAATAATTTAATTACCAAACAATTTTATGTGGCCTAGCTCCTTCTCTTATTATAATAGTGACACTACTCTCTGAATCAATGAATGCTTGAAGAACTTTAGTTTACTTGCACCACCGAACTAAATCCCATAGAACCCGCATTACGTATAAAATCACAATAAAAACTTGTCCCCACAGAAACAAATTATATCAGCAATAGAACAATACGAAACATCATTTCGACCATACATCTAATATTCGAATGTCAACCTTACTGCATTAGTGTACAGTTTTACTTTAATTGCATAGACTACGAGCAAATAAGCTCCCAAAGGCAGTTGGGCATCTATTTTTCCAGACACATTTCAGTCTAGTTTTATCCATGATCGAAGACTTGCACATTCTTATAACATTTTATTTTCCTTCCATTCATTAGATAGCACTCTAACTCGTTTTAGAATTCTCAGTAACAGGAGTGAAATAAAATTTTGTGAAACAAGCTTCAGCTTCATGTCCAACCCTACTGCACCGACTGCACCTTATTATTGGTTTAGGACAGTTGACGGATATGTGCCCTCTTTCGCGACAGTTAAAGCACATTTGAGTAGTCTTAACAGATGGTTTCAGTTTCACATTTGATACATCAGGCATCGGTATGAAAGAATCAAACTCTTTACTGCTCGAGAGAAATTCCAGCAACTGTTCAGGTTCTTTACAGCGTAAAGACTGAGCAGTGGTCCGCAGAGTCCTATCAGAGAGCCCGTAAATAATGCAGTCAGCCGCGTTTTTACCGCTGATTTTAAGCTGATTGAGCATTGACATTTTCTCGTAAAAATAGCTTTCTATGGGTTCATCAATTTTCAATTTACGTTTAAGCATGACATCTATTAAACTTCCGTAGTTCTGCTCACACGGAAAGGCCATCAATAATTTTTCTTGCCATTCTTTCCATGTAAACAGCATCGATGGAAGACTGTCATACCAGGTCTTCGCATTGCCTGTCAATTTTTGCAGAGCAAAGTGTACTACTTGGGATTCATTCCACCCATAAATAGAGCCACACTGATTAACTTTTGCCAGCCAAAGGTCAATGCGATGGCCCGGTAATGACGGATCAAAAGTTGGGACTACATTATTATGATAATTAGGCTGTCTAATCACACCAAGCGCCGAAATTATGGTATTTAAGTCATTCGTACTTATGTTCGGTTTTTCTGACCTGTTTTGTTCCTCATCGCGTTTTTCCAACGGTAGCTGCTCACGTTGAGAGCAGGTCGCCGCGCGCCCAAGCTTCTCTAGGTGCGCGCGGTTGCTCGCGTCTTCACAGACCCGCTGACTGGCCTCGCGCTCGCTTGCTAGCGGCTGCGGGGCCCTGGCGATGCTGTCGCGGCGACAGGCTGCGCGTACACTGCTGCGTGATCGCGCCCGACCTCCGGCATCACGATCACGACGGCGCGACACGCGCCTGCGCTCTTTCGACAGCATTTTGCTGCTGGTGCTATCGCGGCGACGCGACACATGCCCGCTGCCCCGCGACGGTGCCCGGCTACGGGGGCGGCACGGCGCGCGCCCGCGCTCGTTGCTCTTCTCAATGCTGCTCACGCTGCTACCGCGGCTACGCGACACATGCCCGCTGCCCCGCGACGGTGCCCGGCTAAGGGGGCGGCACGGCGCGCGCCCGCGCTCGTTGCTCTTCTCAATGCTGCTCACGCTGCTACCGCGGCTACGCGACACATGCCCGCTGCCCCGCGACGGTGCCCGGCTACGGGGGCGGCACGGCGCGCGCCCGCGCTCGTTGCTCTTCTCAATGCTGCTCACGCTGCTATCGCGGCTACGCGACACATGCCCGCTGCCCCGCGACGGTGCCCGGCTACGGGGGCGGCACGGCGCGCGCCCGCGCTCGTTGCTCTTCTCAATGCTGCTCACGCTGCTATCGCGGCTACGCGACACATGCCCGCTGCCCCGCGACGGTGCCCGGCTACGGGGGCGGCACGGCGCGCGCCCGCGCTCGTTGCTCTTCTCAATGCTGCTCACGCTGCTATCGCGGCTACGCGACACATGCCCGCTGCCCCGCGACGGTGCCCGGCTACGGGGGCGGCACGGCGCGCGCCCGCGCTCGTTGCTCTTCTCAATGCTGCTCACGCTGCTATCGCGGCTACGCGACACATGCCCGCTTTTCTTCGATGATGCTTTTTTGCTGGAGTCCATCGTATCCAGATGGTGAACGGATTGGCGGCGACGTGTATGCTCAGACCCACTTGCTGAGTTATAAAATAATACGCTCTTTGTATTTGTTATAAAGAATAATATAATAACTGAGACTTCACACCAGATTCTACATCAAATCAAAGATGGCTGCCTTCCCTTGTTCCCTTCTACTACATACATTTTAGCTGCTTTTTATCTCCATTTGCGGACCGATAGCGCCATCTGTCGGATTAAAGAAAACTAAACTACCAGTTGCAAATGACCGGTAAAGATATCTCGGTACCCAGACTGCGACAGGCTCCGCACGATGGCGCTAGTGGTAGTCAGTTAAACAACTTTTTGTAGCATAAAACCATACAAAACAGTGATCAGCAAGTCAGTATAGCTACTTTTTAAATAAAAACCTTACACATCGAACACATACAAGGGTAGGGTGAACCCTACAAAAGGCAGTGCGTCGACTGATTAATTGCAAATTTGCAGCGTGGCCGCAGCGCGTGGCTGACTGCGCAAACATTTGTCACTAATTGATGAATCGCTTATACCCTGTCCTGTCCGTTGGTGTCCTGTCCTCATGTCGAGAAATTTGCTTTGCCACAGGAGACATCTATATTTTTTGTGATGATGATGAGGTCCTCCACAATGATTCCCTCGACGATGACACCAATCACGTATACCGCTATTTCGAATTTATGACCTATTCTAATAATTCAGAGTTGTATTTAATTTTAATAAAACATTATGTCAATTCCAAAATAATTCCACCACGTGCTTCTTCAAACATAGGGAAACACAATACAAAACAAAGATTGGTAAAATAAAATAAAATAGAGAATTTCAAAAGCTATAACCATTAAATCGATGGCTATAACTAACTAAACAACCCGCCCTGGACCATATCCGTCCCCAACACGCTGGCAGCGTTTCCGCGCTGCACACCGAGGGAGATTCTTGGCATTAAAAATGCCGGAGTCGAAACCACGGTCGATTCAGAGCTTACATCTCGTCAAAAGAGTTGTTCAAACCATGACAATACGTCGATATGTTGATGACGATGATGCCTCGATTATTATGAGGCGTCGTGCGGCATTACAATATCGCACATGAATAGTCAGAGGGTATTATCTCGGAAAATGCAAATTTTTTTTACGACGGATTCGAGTTCGCAATTTTTTTCTCTACAATCTGGCAAGACAGCCATATCTGTAGGTTAATTTAAAGCCGAGAAACGGAGCTTTACGACTGTCTTCCAATTTGGTTTGCGATGGATTCGAGCAGGCAAGACTGTCACATTTTAGTTAGCCGCTAAGCGCCGCCCGAAATTGACGGGTCACTCGTGTTATTTCAAGTTATGACAAGTGCTGTGTCAATAATTACTATAAAAAGTTAAAATGTGAGCAGTCTAGAGCGTATTATCTTTTAGTTAATACTCTTTAGCCTATTTTGAATAATTCGTCAATTGTATTATTTTGACTTAATACTCTATAGCCCGATTTTTTTTCACAACTTTCTAAATACCGTTGGTTTTATATTGACTTAATACCATATTGCCATCGGTTTCTTCTAGATACTACTCTCTGTCCAGTTTTTTTTGTAATAGTTTTTTGTTGTAAACCGAATAATACAGTTTTGACCGATAATAAATTCTAAATTCTTGTGCAAGGAAGGTGGTTTTTTCTGCCAATCCCGCTATCAAAGTATACATAATAGTGCTGAAGACCTGGAAATAGCGTAAGAAGACTGTGATGATAAATAAGTGACCTCACTTATCGTCCATTTGGAGAATTTCTGCCTCTAAGTTCCCCGGATATTATGCCAGATCACCAACTTTTGCAATGCTAACTTAACAATAACCTAACATAGGTAAAATATTTGAACCAGATCGCCAACGTCGCTCGGTAGGGTAGGCTGGCGGTGTTGCCCTACTGGATGGCGAGGCTCAGCCTTTGCCCTTGGTAAGCACCAGCCCTCTGTTCACTCGAGGCGTCAATCAGGCACAACGAAATCTCTTGAGAGAGTTTTCGCGCACCTGGTCCCTGAGGGTCTCTACGCCAAAGGGCGCAAATATGTAGCCCTGTACCAGGACTGCATATTTGTGCCTCTTGTACCCCGCCGGTGCGGCAGGAGGCCGCTTTTATAAGAGACTGTGCTACTATGTCGACTTACGTACTGTCCCAAACCAGCGACTGCCACAGTGAGAGTCACCCTATCAGGCCTATTGCCATTGTCTCTGGCTATGCTATGCTAGGCTAGGCTAGGCAGGGGCCCGGAACAGATTCGCCGCAGATCCTGGCTTGGACCTGCCGTGTCTGGCCAAGCGCTCCTGGCCCATTAGGTCGATCGTGCTGTGGACTGAGGACAGGAACGCTGGCCGCGCGATGCTTGAAGGCTTTCTTATGCCCAAGCAACCGTGAGTGACGGATCGACAATTTGGTCTGGGTCTATCCTCTAAAGGGCAATTTAGGACTGCTAATAAGGTTTATGTAATAATTTTGTCTCAATGTTGAACAGCGTTAAACGTACAAGAATTTATGAGTAAAAAAAAAGTTAGATATAGCCTGTACAATTTGTACATGTCCCACTAGATGGACAAAGGCCTTCTCTCACCACGCGTGCTAAATGCGGATTGGCGATTTTTGGTATAATGCCTCATACGCTCAGGTTTCCTCACGATTTTTCCCTTCACAGTCAGCGAGAGGTGATGCTACTACAAATTCACAAACTTGTAATTTTGTCATATTTGGCAAATTCATCGAATTTGATGATCTTTTGTAGGAATCGTCCTGTACTGGGGATCTTAGGAGGCACAGTGATGAGTGAGTAAAAATGTGAGGCCAAGTCATGTTTTTCTTCGTCAGGGAGGTTCTCTGTAAGCTCGCACTTCGATAAATTGAGTTTAAACCAATTGACTAACAATTCTGTGTCAGCTATTCCAGGTCTAAAATTACTGATTGTGCGTCGCCTCCACGTTTCCTCGCTAGAATTATTGATTGTTCCTTGATGTTTAATTACAAACGACTACCTTTAATAACTTTTTCTTAAAGTAAACAGCACAGAGGAAGTAGTTTATTTGAAATAAATTAATTTAATTTAATTATAAGCGACCTAAAACTAAATTAGATTGTATTAGTTTAAGTACTTTATTAAGACGTTTAAGACGTTATGCACAAAGTCAACGTTGCCCAAAGAGCCATGGAGCGAGCGATGCTTGGTATTAAGCTCTTGGACCGTATACCGAACGTTGTAATAAGAAGCCGCACAAAAGTGGCAGACGTCGGAAAACGCATAACTTCTTTAAAGTGGAAGTGGGCAGGACACCTGGCGAGACGTACCGATGGCAGATGGACAAAGTCCGAGAGGGGAAGAGATCCGTTGGCAGACCACCAGCCAGATGGTCGGACGACATAGCCAAAGTAGCCAGAAAACAGTGGTTGCGCCTGGCACAGGATCGTGAGAGGTGGCGTGAGCATGAAGAGGCCTTTACTCAGCAGTGGGTGTTAACAGGCTGATGATGATGATGATGATGAAGTACTTTATTGAAGACTGAAATACCCAAGTATTTGTACCAATTTTTGTTTGTTGGGAAATATGACACTTATTTTGTTATTTACTTCATGGTTACTTAGGAAAACTACTGTTAATGATGAAAAAAGTCTGCTTTCATGATGTTTAATTTATTTTAATACACTTAAAAAAATATAATTTTCAAATTCAGGTAAAAAGACGTGTATTATTTTGAAATAATACATCAGAATTGCTAAAAAAAACTGGCTATAGAGTCATAAATACAAATTAATTTAATTTTGTCAGGCTATACAGTATTATCTTGACAGAGTGTCAGGAAAAACAGTATAACTATTAAACTAATTCTTTTCAACTCTATTTTTTTCATCAATCATGCAGAGAAAGAGTCAACCTACAAGGCAAATACAAAAAGTTAACAATATGTGGCCTGCATCAAATGTTACGAATTTTCAAATATTCAAAACGCTTTTTCTCGAAACTCACTTTTTTGAGATAATACCCTCTGACTATTCATGTGCGATATATCGTCACACAATGGAGTTTTGGTTCAATGTGATGAATTGTTTTGTTGTTACAAATTTTATTGAGCTTTGTTTTGATACAAGGGTATTCCCTAATATTGTTGTGATATTTTATGGGGTCTAGGTACGTTTAGTTTTTTAATTGTTTCAGATAAGATAACAGACACTCTGTAATAGTTGCATGCGTGAAACTTTAGATTTAGATCTAGCTCCTTCAAGAAATATCTTATTTCATTCTTGTGATATTTTACGGGGGCAAGCTACGTTTAGTTTTTTTTTTCAGAATTGATTACAAGCCTTTACGTAGGTAATGGGCATTGATCAGTGAGGCATCGATTGTCGTAAATTGAAAATCATTTCGAGGAATAGGAATATTGATTACTACTAGGTGTTTAAATAAGTAAAATTAAAACGAATTATTAATATTTATCGCCAAAAATGTTTACTTCATTTTACTTTCGATGACGTCATCATAGCCTCTAATGCAGTGGTTCCATTGACTACAAATATTTAAAAAAATACATTCGCCAATAACAACTGTCAAAAGTGTCAAATAACTGAGAAAATAACCTTCTTGTCGACTAGACACTGACATTTGTCAAACATCAACATATTTTTACTTTTTAAAAGCATGAATGAATGCAATGAACTTAGTACATAATGCCAGTGGTGACGTCATTCGTCATAGCTCCTTAAAGAAATTTCTTATTTATTATTAACAAGTACGAATGTATCCGTTGGAAACAGGTAAGCCCAACTTTGCTTTAGGATCTAATTAAACGCTTAATTGGGAAACCTGCAAGCTTCAGTAAAACAGAGTACCTACGACTCAGTTAATACTGAACTAGACAAACATTTTAGTCAAACGTGACAGTTTCGACTAGTTATAAGGCTGAGTCTATACCAGATCGCTATCTGGTTTAGATCAGCCTTATAGTCGACGTGATCCACAAGCGGACAAAAACAAATCATCATCGTCATCATCGTCATCAGCCTGTTACCACCCACAGCTGAGTAAAAACTTCATGCCCGCCTCTCACGATCGTGTGCCAGACGTAACCACTGTTTTTCGGCTAATTAGCTATGTCGTCGGACCCTGTGGCTGGTGGTCTGCCAACCAATCTCTTCCTCTCTCAAGGTCGCAATGGGCATCGTCACATCATATTTTTTATTCTATAAATCGAAAATATAGACAAATATAAGAAACTAATTTGAATATTTTCTTAATTTTGTATGTAAATATTTATTAATTAATTATTAAAAAATTCTAAAATTTTTGTGTATGACGTCACCAATGGCATTATGTACTAAGTTCATTGCATTCATTCATGCTTTTAAAAAATAAAAATATGTTGACGTTTGACAAACGTCAGTGTCAAGTCAACAAGAAGGTTATTTTCTCAGTTATTTGTCACTTTTGACAGTTGTTGTTGACGAATGTATTTTTTTTAATACCTATTTGTAGGCAATGGAACTACCACATTAGAGGCTATGATGACGTTATCGAAAGAAAAATGAAGTAAACATTTTTGGCGATAAATATTAATAATCCGTTTTAATTTTACTTATTTAAACCCCTAATAGTAATCAGTATCCCTATTCCTCGAAATGGTTTTCAATTTACGACAATCGATGCCTCACTGATCAATGCCCATTCCGCAACGGACTTCGTCCATCTGCCATCGGTGCGTCTAGCCAAGTGTCCAGGGCCCTTAGCCTGTAACACAATGGTGCCAAAATGGGCTGTCAGGTGACGACTTCAATTACGATTTGCTAACGCTGTCTGTCCTTTTAATGTTTTTGTAGTACAGCAAAGAATATTTTGATTCTAATTCTAGAGGATTAGTTCTCTGGCTGTAGGAGAAAAACGAGGAGAGCCCGGTTTTGTCCTTCTGCCGGGACGCCATTGACCCGCCATTGCGTTACAGGCTAAGGGCCCTGCCCACAAATAGTACCTACATTTGCGGCTACACCGGTCGTCAAGTATTCTTCTTATTTGCGTATCGATGGCAGACCGATCTCTTAATCTAATTTAAATGGTTTTAGCCCAGAATACCGCAACGCTAACTGCGTTGTCATTAACCGCCTTAAGGTCCTCCAGTGTGCAGGTGCTAGGGCACGCAGGACATGGTGAAGAGGTGCATCATTGTTTGCGGGGCACCACACAAGCAGTTCAAATTGCCGCTTATCGCCGAGACTCGTCAAATATTGCTAGCAAGTTTTCACTTGTTTCGCTCTTCGTTGCTGCGATCGCTGTGTGGTGTAACCTCAGCCTAACTGCTCATTTAGTGTGCAACTGTGGAGGCGCGGGCGCGGAAGCCGGATTCTTGGCGACTTCATTTCACAGTGCCGAAGTAACTAATATACTCTAGAAGTCTAGAGTCTACCTATCACAGTGCTCTGTGTAGAGTCTAGCTAGAGTCTAGACTCTACATAGAGTACTGTGATAGGTACGGTAATGACAAGGGTGGAACGGGCCAACCCAACGCAAGGCCTTTAAGGGCCCTACAAGATCATTAAAAACCTTGAAAAAGGTCTTGACAGATAGACGGACAACAAAGTGATAAAAACGGCCAAAGCCGCTTTTCCACTCAGAACACAGCCTAAGTTCCTAAGGAAACGAACGAAAAATAGGAAAAATAATTCGTGTTAGGCCACATTTTGGCACAGTTTTAGAAGAAAGTGTTCTGAATAACATACTAAAAGTACTGATGGGTAGGGGTCAGAGAAGTTGTTCAGAGAAGTTGTAGGGGGGGGAGGGGGGTATAAAGGTCCCTTTTCACAGATTTTTGTGCAAAACTGGAAAACTGCAGCCTATAGCATAAAATTACCAATTACTGAATTAATCTACATAAAATTCTCTACAAAATGGGTAAATAACATTTTTCACTGGATTGATATAATAAAGAAAAATGTTAGGGAAATGATGTTTGTCGCTTTGGTATTTCAGCCTCAGATTTTCAGCCGAAACCCTGAGTACTTTGAGTATGTTGTTCAGGACACTTTCATCTACAAGTCTGCCAAAATTTGGCTTTACACGAATAACTTTTTCTATTCAGCCTTTTTTGGTCTTCGTTGCTCAGGCTATTGGTCGGCAAAGTAACAAGTAAGTAAGTCCAATGTGACGTAAACTTAAGCTTGTGGGTGTCATTAAAATAAGGCTGGAATGAAGTTGATATTCTAAAGTTCTATTAGCTGAAATTTGTTACCGATTTCCATAAGAATGTTGACTCTACAATTAAATACTCTACATGACGTCTAAGGTTTTAGCTTTTCTTCCCAGTGGTAGCATGTTTAGTTAATTTCAAAGTTACGTTCAATATACATAGTAGTTATATCATTGTCTTATCTTGTAGGACAACCAGCTAGGGGAGCACAATGTCACGATAAAAGTTTTATCCCATTATCGGCTATCGCCATCTTGCTTTATTTCACCGCGTAAAGCGAGATGCTTCTACCCGATAGTGGGATAAAACGTTTATCTTGAAGTTGTGCTTCCCCTGCAGATCTAATGATTTTTATCTCAAATGAAGAGCCTATTGAAATAAACTCGTCTATGCAAAAGAAAAGAATGTAATATATAGAATAGAATTTAGTGTACACACGACAGCACGTAGACACTTACACGCGTGCACTCTATTCACTTACATTACGGGCGACTTTGCAACGAAAGTGTTAGCGTTTACGTGCTGTTGTGTGTACAAGAAAATATTTTAAGCTCAGACGGACAAAAAGCCAATATTGCCGAACAAAAAAATTCAATTAAGACGCTTAAGAAGTTTTTTATTTCTCTGTGTCACAGGCAATTACTTTGGCTTTTCGGATGATGATTTCTTTCATTTTACTTCTAAAATTATTTTAAAACTGTAACTTTCCTCAAGCATTTTACGAGTATCACTGACAGAGCTTTGAGATACAGTAACTGGGTGACTGAGCCTGTTCCTCACACGTTTTTGTTTACAAAATTAGAAGGTTTCATGAGGTTTTTTTAAAACCATTCTTACTATGCTTTGGATGTTTTCATTATTGTGACACGTAGGAATGAATGTCAAGTTTGTTATTTGATTACAGCGGAAAGCCACTAATAATAAAAAAATAACAGATAAAATCTCTAAAAAAGTTTTTTAATATGCACTCGCCATTACCTCATTCAACGTCAGAGTCAAACCAGGGCCCTTAGCCTGTAACACAATGGTGCCAAAATGGGCTTCCGGTTGACGGTTTTAATTACGATTTATTGATGCTGTCGGTCCAGTGTCGGTCATTTTAATGTTATTGTAGTACAGCAAAGAATATTATGAGTCTAATCCTAGAGGATTAGTTCGCTGGTTGTAGGAGAACAACGAAAAAATCCCGGTTTTTTCCTTCTACCTAGGACGCCATTGATACGCCATTGTGTTACAGGCTAAGGCCCCAGGGCCTGTAGCCTGTAACGCAATGGTGCCAAAATTAGCTGTCATTTGACGGATTCAATTACGATTTACTAACGCTGTCTGTCCTTGTAATGTTTTTGTAATACAGCAAAGCATATTTTTATTCTAATTCTAGAGGATAAGTTCTCTGGTTGTAGGAGAAAAACGAGGAAACCCCGGTTTTGTCCTTCTGCCGGGACGCCATCGACCCGCAATTGCGTTACAGGCTAAGGCCCCAGGTTGTGATTACTTCTTCTTCTTATTCGTGTGTGAGTGTCAAAATTATTATAAGGCATGCAGCCAGTGCTTCACGACCGCTACGGCTTTGGGTGTCGCTTTCAGCAGGTCTTCGGTGGTGATTACTGATTACCTATAAATAATGGAAACTTTCAAATGCAAGTCAGACTCGCGCCCCGACCTTTCTATTTCCTCTAACCAAAGCATCCGTTTGCTAGTCAAACTCATACTTGGCCAGATTTTATTAAGTACTTATTCTTTATTTACCCATCTTAACTGAGGTCCAGAAAGTTTTAATTACTTAGTTTGCTAGTTGGACCGCGACATCGCCATCTTTGGCACGGAAAACTTCCCCGTCTTGTTTGTAAATTCGATATTTCCAGTACAAGTATTCACACCAAATTTACACCCACTTAACAATTCTAAGGTCCATACCAATACTTAGGTACAGTCGGCTACAAGCTAGGACACCCTTTTTTGTTCGATGGGCGCCCTTATGCCGTGCACGGTAAGAGCTGCCATGGGTTATCTGTGACTGTGGGCGACCGTACATACTTTGTTTACGCTGCGCTCTGTGGCATGTCAACTCACACTAACTATGTAGTGGTTCGCCCCGAACTATGAACTCGCGACCCCATATTTCAGCAACCCCTCGACCGATTTGGCTCAAGTTCGAACTTAAAAATTCTCTTGGCCTCATTTACCTGCCTACCAAATTTCATGACGATCCGACTAAATTTACTCAAGTTATCGTCGAACCAACATTCATACATACATACATACAAACGCCGAATTGTTCCAGTAGACTCGGAGAACTTCGCTCGCTTCGCTCGCTCGTTCAAATAGATGAAGTGACGAGCACCAACATCCTCACAGCTAAACCGGCGTAGCCTAGGCATCTTTAATGAGATGATTAATACAGGGCCCAGTGGCACCTAAACCCACACTGGGATTCACTAGGTAGAGGGGTGAAATACTCTGGCCCAGCACCTATACCATCCTCTCAGCTTAGTTGGCCTAGCCCACAAGAAGGACAATGTTTTCACGACTCAAGACCAGCATTTAAACCCTCGTAATAATAACCGGCCATCATCATCATCAGCCTGTTAGCACCTACTGCTGAGTAAAGGTCTCTTCATGCTCACACCACCTCTCTGGATCCTGCGCCAGGCGCAACCACTGTTTTCCGGCTACTTTGGCTATGTCGTTGGACCATCTGGTTGGTGGTCTGCTAACCGATCTCCGAACCGACCGAACCGGGTTAATTTTGTAATAAGAATTTTCCTTCAGTAATTAAATTGCACCTGGGGCCTAAGTATTTAAAGCAATAGTGCCTCAATAGGTTGCAGGCTTCAATTACGATGTATTAATGTTATCTGTCTTTTTAATATTTTTCTAGCACAGCAAAGAATATTTTAAATCAAACTCTAGAGGTAGAGGGTTACTTCGCTGTTTGTAGGAGGAAAACCCGGTTTTGTTTACTTCGTTTTTCTCCTTTCTACAGGGAATGGTAACGCAATGGTGCCTTAGCCTGTAACGCAATGGCGTGTTGATGGCATCCCAGTAGAAGGACAAAACCGGGGTTTCCTCGTTTTTCTCCTATAACCAGCGAACTAATCCTTTAGAGTGTAGTCTTTGCTGTACTACAAAAAAATTAAAAGAATCGACAGTATTAATAAATCGTAATTGAAGCCGTCAACTGGGAGCCCATTTTGGCACCATTGCGTTACAGCCCTAAGCCCCTGGTGCTCGTTTCATATAAATACAATTCATAGTTAGTTTATGTTCATTGAGTGGTCGTTAAGTAAACAAACCTTTTTTGTTACCTTCCTTATGTCAAATCGGCTACGCAATATACATCGAATTTTCATAATAAACTATTAATTGTAGTTCTTTGTATGAAACGTGCACCACAGCACCTGCCCCTCTACCCTTGACGCTATTGCGATTCAATTGAAAAAGTTTAAAAATTAATTTCTCTTTGAATTCGCATAGTAAGGCTTTGATTTTAAATATTTTGTAATGTTTATTCAAAGGTAAGGCGGTTTTATTCAATAAAAACACAAAATGCGTCTTAATTTGTAAAATATTAAATTTTGTAAATTGCGCCATATTGCGGCCGCATTGGAAACATGCGTCAAGGGTAGAGGGGCTGGTCTTCCAGCCGCCGCGCCGGAACCGGAAGCAAACATCGAATCTATCGCTTGCACGCTGGCCGGCAACCGTCGACATAATTCAATTTGCTGCCGCTCTCTGCCGTCACTATCCGGACATTCAAGAGCAATACCTAATCTAATCTTCCAGCTTGCACTTTACATTCACGCCAATATTACTTGAACTAGATCAAGCTCGTAACTATGTACTAAATTTTAAAAAATAAAACCCATGACATTTTAATCTTAAATTATAATATCTCAGAAACGACTAAACCGATTTGGATGAAATCTAGGTGGCTAAGAACAATATCGATCAAGTCAACTTTCAACAACTTTCGAACAAAAAAAAAACGCTAAAGATTTTTAGAAGGTAAATAAAAAATTAGCTCCGGACAAGGTTTTATAATGTTTCCTAGCAAGGGTTAGTGGGTAAGATAAACTAGATGGGTAAGTAAATGGGTAATCTGCTTGTGAACTGAAGCTGAAACAACAGGTAACAGTTTTACAAAGCGTTACAAGGACAAAACCGGGATTTTTTCGTTGTTTATACAACCAGAGAACTAATCCTCTAGAATTAGACTCATAATATTATTTGCTGTATTACAAAAACATTAAAAGGACCGACACTGGACCGATAGCATTAATAAATCTTAATTGAAACCGTCAAGCGGGAGCCCATTTTGGCACCATTACGTTACAGGCTAAGGCCCCAGTTCTCAAACTCTAAGGTCGATGATAGAGTATCGGGCAGCTATTTTCTGTTCGCTGATATAGAGCTTTGGCAGAGGTTTGACTCCGTTCCTTCCAACTACAGGGTGCCCTCTAAGTCAATAGCGGAACTTTAAGTAGGCTGTCTACTGATCAATACAAACCGAGTGTACGAGGTACTTTGTACGAGGTGGCGACAAAAATGGAGCGAAAAAAATATCAGCTGTTTTATACATTTGGCGCAGTACTGAGTCGACCTTTTGTATGGAACAGCTGATATTTTTTTCACTCCGTTTTTTTCTCAACCTAGTACAAGTTGTTTGTATTGATCAGTAGATAGCCCACTTTAAGTTCCGCTATCGACTTAGAGTGCACCCTGTAGTTAAATGGCTTCACAAGATAGGTAACCCATATCAACTAATAAAGTTACTTACCTACACATGACAATGGAAATATTGTTTAGTTACACTAAGGTATGTCTGGTTATCACGATATCACGCCGGTAGTAAGAAGAGAGAGATCACCAAGGCATGTTTGGCAAGATTATTGCCTCAGGATGGCAAATACAGAAGATTGACTTGCACTTTTCTTATAAGTTCAAATCTTATGACAAAAATAAATTTTGGAAATACCTCATTGAGTACAATCTAATTGAAAACAGGCAAGACAAAGAAATCGATCGCCGCTTCTTCGATTGGTTCGCCCCGAACTGTAAACTCGCGACCCCATATAAACTTATCAACCCTATATCTCGGCAACACCTCGACTGATTTGACTCATGTTCGAACTTAAAAATTATTTTAGTTTCATTTACCCGCCTACCAAATTTCATAACGATCCAACCAAATTTACTCATTTTTATATCGCTTTAACGGTTTCACTTACTTTTATTTTGCAAATTTACTCAAGTTATCGTCGAACGAACATTCATACATACAAACATAAATACATACATACATACAAACATACAAACGGATTGTTCCAGTAGACTCGGAGAACTTCGCTCGCTTCGCTCGCTCGTTCAAATAGAGCGTAGTGGACATTCTTCGATAAAGGTACCATTCTTCGTAGTGAAATAAATGACGTGGCTTCTTTTCCGCTCCCTTTGCTGCCTGCCACACAACGGAAGCCGACGAGTTTTGTGTAATTTCCGGCAACTGTGCGGCAACTTGTCGACGCAAAGATTCAGATATTCTCAGAAGCATGAAGTTACTAGTGGTTCGCCCCGAACTATGAACTCGCGACCCTATATCTCAGCAACCCATCGACCGATGAGGCTGAAGTTCGAAGTAAAAAATTCTCCTTGCCTCATTTACCTGCCTACCAAATTTCATGACGATCCGACTAAATTTACTCAAGTTATCGTCGAACGAACATTCATACATACATACAAATATACATACATACAGGCACTATTTATTTATTCATGCAAAAAGAAAAAAGTCAAATAATACAATCAATCTCAATAAAATTCGCAAAAAAGCTTCGCTACGTCTTCGTGCGCCAGCTACGCTACGTCTTGGTCTTCGACTTTGGTCTTCTGCAGTTTGCGCACACGATCAACGAATGAGAAGCCTAGCACTAGCATGGCCCACTCCATTAGCTCTCTGCGTGACTTGGATTTTTTTCCATATTAGCTTTCGAATAATAGAAGTAATAATATAATTTCTTATTAGATTATTTCCTTAAAAACTCTAAGCTATGAACCTTTATGCTATGTTTAATCATAATTGTTGTTTTGTAGTATACAAGGTGTTACAAAAGTACCTAACTCTTTTTACAGGGTAGTATCTCCCGGTGGTAGGGATCACAACCTAAATTTTTTTTTTTTGCTCTATGACGTTCCGCTAATTTTTAAATTAATAAAATGTGAACGATGTGGCGGGAGAAAAGTATTTTTTAAATATTGTTTTCATTGACTTTCACAATGTTTTAACAACACAAAGCTGTGTAAATGCACCTACACACATAAACATATTTTTAAATTTGAGTGAATTGTTTTTTTCAACTTTTTTTTACAGATTTGATATCCTGTTGACCAGTAGGTTACACCCTGTAAAAAGAGTTAGGTACTTTTGTAACACCTTGTATAATAATGAACAAAGTATATAAGTTAGTAATGTAGTATATAAGTTTTAATGCCGTGAAAAAAAAACGCTGAACAAAACTAGCTTAATTTACCTGCAAAATAAAAATAAAACTATGAGTGCATTTCCCGCCACACCACGATCCCATTCATTCATTCAGTGGCTCCACTATGAGTATAACCCTATAGGTATCTGCTCGTCATACCGTTTTTTCGTGATTTCAGCGTTGTTCCAATTTTCTATACCACTGAACTTGGTAGCATGGTAGGTATAATATTCTCGGAACAATAACGACTTGATTTTTCTTTTACGCGTGACATCGTCAAGCCATAAAACTTTTCGATACATTCCCTAACTCGGTTTAAAACCTCTGGATACATTTTTGAACGAGCGAGCGAAGCGAGCGAAGTTCTCCGAGTCTACTTGAACAATCCGGCGTTTGTATGTATGTATGTATGTATGTATGTATGTATGTATGTATGTATGTATGTATGTATGTATGTATGTATGTATGTATGTATGTATGTATGAATGTTCGTTCGACGATAACTTGAGTAAATTTAGTCGGATCGTCATGAAATTTGGTAGGCGGGTAAATGAGGCAAAGAGAATTTTTAAGTTCGAACATGAGCCAAATCGGTCGAGGGGTTGCTGAGTTATGGGGTCGCGAGTTCGAGTTCGGGGCGAACCACTAGTTATATCGCTTTAACGGTTTCACTTACACATACACATAAAATATTATTCGAGTTTTGTATCGAGCAGGAACTTTGGGAATACGAGATATAAAGTTGGCACTTCTATTACACGGTGGGGAACAGCTGGGAAATGTTTTGATGGATTTTTTTATTTGTTTGACGGATTATTTCCACGAGGCGAAAACATCGGTATATTATGCTTCTTTATTTTTGAAGGACCCGCGGGTCCAGTGTTTAGTTCGGTTGCGATGCCGGCAGCGCTAAAATTCCTAGTCACAAAATGACCTCATAAAAAACAACCACGTAATGACACCTTCACTCACACTAGATGGGGAAGTGATCACTCGGACGCTGCCGTAACTTGCACATGTTTAGATGTATAAGTCACATCCAGATCCAGAACATATAGGTATAATTCGTACAGCTTACTGGTCCTAGCCCACAGGAAATGGAAGCTTCAATTTCATTGACTATTCTCAAAAAGTACTACTTCCGGCAAAACAGTTGCTAGATCTTTGCATATTTTATTAAACTGTCATAATGATCTAGTTCCAGTACCTACAAACTTTAGTTAAACCTACGGATATAATAATATCACCAAAAAGCTACTACCTATCAAATTTTCGTGATTTAGAATGACATGCTTGACAGCCTGTCCTATCTAAATAAAATAAAATAAGAACTTCGCAATTAATTCCCTTTGGTCTATAAATAGTCACGTCTCA